>PISX010016559.1:0-45897 GCA_004024625.1 Mellivora capensis
AACCCTCTTACACTGTTGGTGGGAATGCAAGTTGGTGCAGCCACTCTGGAGAACAGTGTGGAGATTCCTCAAGAAGTTAAAAATAGAGCTTCCCTATGACCCTGCAATTGCGCTACTGGGTATTTATCCCAAAGATACAGATGTGGTGAAAAGAAGGGCCATCTGTACCCCAATGTTTATAGCAGCAATGGCCACGGTCGCCAAACTGTGGAAAGAACCAAGATGCCCTTCCACGGACGAATGGATAAGGAAGATGTGGTCCATATACACTATGGAGTATTATGCCTCCATCAGAAAGGATCAATACCCAACTTTTGTAGCTACATGGATGGGACTGGAAGAGATTATGCTGAGTGAAATAAGTCAAGCAGAGAGAGTCAATTATCATTTGGTTTCACTTATTTGCAGAGCATAACAAATAACACGGAGGACATGGGGAGATGGGGAGGAGAAGGGAGTTGAGGGAAATTGGGGGGGAGATGAACCATGAGATACTATGGACTCTGAAAAACAACCTGAGGGTTTTGAAGGGGGGGGGGTGGGAGGTTGGGAGAGCCAGGTGATGGGTATTAGGGAGGGCACGCATTGCATGGAGCACTGGTTGTGGTGTAAAACTATGGATTCTGTTAAGCTGAAAAGAAATAAAATTTAAAAAATAAAAAAAAATCATGTCATTCAAGTAAATGTACATTTACAGGAAAATGCCCAAAATACAATGAGTTAAAAAAAAATCCTGTTATATATTATATTATGTAGAAAGAGTTTAACTATAATATATATCAACATATTTCTAGATATACAGATAGCTCAATATGTAGAGAGATATAAATATAAATATTATATGTTTTTATGGTAAGGAAAACAATAAAGATAAATACCAAAATATTAATGGTGATCATATCTGAATAATTTAGTAGTAGTCTTCCTCAAAGTTTTGGTGATTTCCAAATTATGTTTCCCACCAAATTTTGTTTTTATAACAGACTAAGAGTTGAGGAAGATACAACACAAGTTTTCTTTGTTTCTTTAAAAAGGGAAAAAAACCTAACCCTTAAAAAAGAATTATACAATTATCTCTTGGACTCAAAATTTAGTGACACTACTTTGCTTTGTAGAAAAACATTATTAGGTAGGGCCACCTGTGTGGCTCAGCCAGTTAAGGGACTGCCTGAGGTTCAGGTCATGATTCCAGTGTCCTGGGATCAAGCCAGCTTTGTCATGCTCCCTGCTCTGCAGGATGTCTACTTCTCCCTCTTACCCTTCCCTCCCCTTGCTCATGCTTTCTCTAGCAAATGAATAAATAAAATCTTTAAAAAAGAGAGAGAGAAAGAAAAATATTAGCTAATACTTAAAACAACTAGAAAGAAAGAAATTACATGTTATTTTGCCCCGAATTTTTATTTGTCTATATTCAGGAATGTTAGATTCCATAATATAAGCCGTATTTCCTTTTATTTATTTATTTATTTATTTATTTATTTATTTGACAGAGAGAGACAGAGACCATAAGCAGGCAGAGAGGCAGGCAGAGGCAGAGAGAGAAGCAGGCTCCCCACTGAGCAAGGAGCCTGATGCAGGCTCGATACCAGGACACTGAGATCATGACCTGAGCCGAAGGCAGCGGCTTTAACCCACTGAGCCACCCAGGCGCCCTAAGCCGTATTTTCTATTAGTGAGCTTAGTTAGGTCATAACATATTTCTACTATTACTGGTCTCCATCTATGCAGATAACTGATAGATTCTTTGTTTCAAATTTACTACTTACAACACTCGAAATTTTTCCTGTAGAAAAACATAGGATTTCAGTCTAAAAAAATCAAATTTAATTATGATAGTTTGTTAAAAATATCATATATTGATTAAAGGATGATTTTGTAATGTATTATAGTTTAGACTGCACCTCTAGTTTGAAAATCAGTAGAGTTATTTTCATCCATAAATATCACTTTAAATCAGTTTCTCAATACTGACACTACTGACATTTTGGACTGAAAAATTCTTTGTCTTGGGGTGCTGAGTTAAGGATAGAGTGATAAATGGAAAGGGTTTCTTATACATAAAAGATTGTGGAAGGAGGATTTGAGAGGCAGTGATTCATGTCATTTCCTGAACTATGTAAGGGTTTCAAGGTCTCTAGAATTCTTACAACCATGGTAGGATTCAAATCTTGATTTAGGGGACTGAACTTGCCATGAAGATGGCTTCTGATTCCAGACAGGGCTTCCAACCGAAAGATCACAAAAAAGCCTGGTAATAATAGAGTATCGTATACAAAGTGTATTTTAATAGAGACCATCTCCTTCAAAATTGCCTGGAGTGCAGGTAACAGTCATACATAAACATTAATGTTTGAGAACCATTACTTTGGAGTTTCCAAAGGTCTAAGCCTCTTTCTTAAGCATGCCAGGGAGCTCCAATTTTATCCATTTGTCCTAAAACCATTTTAGAAGGCTTCAGAATACGTAACAGGACCACAAAATAGATTTGGAGATGAACCTCATGAAAAATACAGTTCACAGTAATTCGTATATATTTATTTTACTGCAACATGAGTCCATTCAGTGATGTTTGGGTGTTATTGTGAAAGATCTAGGATTCAGAGCACCAAATAGCCTATCAGTGGTCCTGAATTTTAACTATGGAAACACCCCAAAAATAAAAAGTTACTCTATGCCTACCTAACATTTCTACCAGAGAATAATCACTGCAAATGAAAACAATTTATAACAAAGTCTAGTAACAAGAGACCTCCTGATACTTCACCATCTCTCTATATCTACCAAAAGTAAAGTCTCCTTAAGAGCAGCACCATTACAAAAAGTAGGTCACATGTCTATCTACTCCAGATAAGTTGGGAGGAATCACAACACCCCTTTTGAGCACCTAAATTCCTTTTGAGTCTTTTCTTTTTAGAGATTACAGAAAACTAATGTAGGCTTTTGGGTCCTTCATATCAGCCCTAAATATCCAATGTAAATAAGAAGACATTGATAGATAAAAGAATAAAATGTTTTTCAGTGTGTATAAAAATGGGCAGCACAGAAAAGTTGGCTATTTATCCCAGATAAAAAATACTTGGGTGGATCTTTTACTTGTCTTTTCCCTACATTTGCTAAGTAGGTCACTGCTTTTTTAAAAAATGGGCTGGTTGCTATGATGGTTAATTTTATGTGTCAACGTGGCTAGGCTAATAGTACGCAATCATTTCGTCAAACACTAATCTAGGTGTTGCCGTGAAGACATTTTGTAGATGTGGTTAACATCTACAATCAGTCAACATTAGTAGAGGAGATTACCCTCGAAAATGCAGAAAAGTTTCACCCAATCAGTTGCAAGTCTTAAGAGGAAAAATTGGGGTTTCTTTGAGAAGAAGAAATTCTTCCTCAATACTATAGTATCAGCTCCTGCCTGAGCTTCCAGCCTGCCCTAATGCCTCTACACATTGGACTGGCCAGCCTCCACCCCTCACAACCCCATAATTATGTAGCCAATTCTCTTTCTCCCTCTGTGTTTGTATGTCTGTGTCTGTGTCTGTGTCTCTGCACATCTGTGTGTGACACCTAGTGATTCTGTAATTCTGGAGAACCCTGATACAGAATTTGGTCCCAAGAGCAGTGTTTCTAGAAGAACAGAATCCTATAAATGAATTTTTCCTAATTTGTTCTGTGAATTCTGGAACTGGTTCTCATTCTGATTAAACTTAAAGGTACTAATGACTATGCTTCCAGTGGTAAAGAGAACACTGATTAGATAGAGGCAGATGGAGAGTTACAGGGATATATCCTATTCATTCTGTTTTTCTGGAGAACTCTGACTTGATGCAGTGGCCTAATATCAAAATTGCAATCATGTTTTGTTGGGATGGAAAATGGATAAAATGATGCAGGCAGACCCAGTTGCCTTTGATGGCCTTCCACATCCTCCTCCAGACTCTATAATCTGAGATACTCAAACCCTGTGGAAAAAGCCTTACAGGAAAGAAGTTTCAGAGAAGATCAATGAGGAAATTCCATTAAAGACAGTGTCACATGGATTATCAAAAATGGAAGTATACCATTCTCTTCCAGACTCTCACCACCTAATATGCTTTCCTCATTCACCATCTTCAATTCCAAACTTACGCAGAAATGCACCAACCAGAGATCAAACTTTAACTCAACTTTGCTCTTTTACTCAAAGAAATATAATCTAACCAGAAAAACTGAGACCTCTAAAGAATAAAACATCTACAGAAGAAAGACAACAAACTGAGCAAAAATGAAAGGTGAAGAAAATCAGTGAACGAGTAAGAACAAGAAGTTAAAATAAGTAAACAAAATATCCTCAAAAAGATCAGAAAAGTTATAATAACATGAAACAAGGTCAGATCTTTGTAAAAAGGGATAAAGTATTATATATAAAACACATAATAGCTGAAATGTAAATATTAAAATATGAATTTAGTAGCAGAAAAAGCAAGTTACTAAGTTAAAAGATAGGGTCAGGAAATTCTCCTAGTGACTATCAAAAATAGTTAAAGATAAATAATATTTTTAAAAGGGTTAAGGATATAAATGGTAGACGTATAAGAAGAAAAAACATAAAAGAAAAAATATTTTAAATAATAAAAACGTAATTTCTAAGAATTAAAGATTAAAACTTCAAACAGATTCTCATACACATTCACAAATCTAGATAAATTATAATGAAATTCAGAAATATCTAAAGTAATACGACAATTCTCCAGGTTCCCAGAGAGAGTGGATGTGCCTTAAAACAAGCATCATATTGACATAGCAAATAATTGACACTGTCAGCAAGAAAACAGTGTTACATTATTTTCAAATTACTGGAGACAAATAACTCAAATAAATTAATGCCATAATTTTATACTAGCAAATTCTCATTTACAGAAACACAGAAGGGGCACCTGGGTGGCTCAGTGGGTTAAAGCCTCTGCCTTCGGCTCAGGTCATGATCCCAGGGTCCTGGGATCGAGCCCTGCATCGGGCTCTCTGCTCCGTGGGGAGCCTGCTTCCTCCTCTCTCTCTGCCTACCTCTCTGCCTACTTGTGATCTCTGTCAAATAAATAAATAAATAAAATCTTTTAAAAAATAAAAAGTAAAAGAAATAAGAAACACAGAAAATAAAAATGTTTTCTAACACAAAGTCTCAAGGTTTTAAAATAAAAGAACATACTTGAAATTCTACATGGAGGAAATAATCACGAAGGGCAGAAATAAATCCAAGAGGATGTTAATACATAAATGGTATTTAAGGGTGAATAATTAACTTACTGAACTGACTACTATCTATATATGGTAGACAAAAAATATTCAAAAGAACACATACGTAAATTCAAAATAATACCAAATGTATGGTTTTGGATATTGGGATAGAGAATGAGCAATCAGAAAATAAATTCATGCCAGTTATATAGAGAAGAAAGAAAATTTTATGATGTCAAGAAAGTGATAGCAAAATTTTAAATGACCTTGATTAATTAGACACCAAGTGAAGCACACACACACAAAAAAGAGGAATTTATAAATTCTGCATACCTGCAAAAGAAAATTGTATCTATTCAGTTATTTGAAATGAGAGGGAGATGGATTTTAAAAGCTTAATAGTAGGGGCACCTGGGTGGCTCAAGCAGGTAGGCCTCTGACTGGGTTTAGGCTCAGGTCATAATCTCATGGGTCCTGGGATCGAGCCCTACTTTGAACTCCACACACTTCAGGTGTGTCTGGCTGGCATGCTTGATCTCTGCCCCTTCCCCACTCTCTCTCTCTCTCTCTCCCCCTCTCTTTAACATAAATAAATCTTTTTTAAAAAACCTTGATACTAAAGGAATGGAGGAAGACATGCAAGGAGAAATAACCAAAGGGAGGCAAAGGTAGAAGTTTTACTATTAGACCTTCATAAAAAGGCCTATAATATAAAGAATCCTTAAATATAAAGCTTCTGTAAATAAACAGTGGGGAAAATTTTGGGACCTTCACTTTTGTAAACTGTAACAGTTCTCTTACAGGCCACAAAAATCATGAATCATTAAAGTAAAAAGAGTATATAAAGAATTTTTATATTCAGAGTATATAAGAATTCTTGCATTTCTCTAATAAAGAGACAAGTCCAATCAAAATACATGGGGCAAAATCTTGAATGGACTTTTCAAAAAAGAATATATAAAAATATCCAGTAAGCACATGAAGTATGTGCAACATCATTAGAAATCAGGGAAATCAACTAAAGCCACAAAGAGATGTTACTTCAGATCTAGTAAAATGGATAAAATTAAAAAGGTTGACGACACCAACTGTTGGCAAGGATTTGGAGCAACCAGACTTTTAAAGCACTATAATCCATACCACTTTGTAAAACTGCAGCAGGTAAACATCTATTATATGACCAAGCAGCTTCACTCCCAGATACTTATACAAGAGAAAAGAACGCATGAATCAGAAGAAGACCTCAAAAGGATGTTCACAGCAGCCTTGTTCATATTTCTGCAAACTGAAAGCAGACCAAATAAATGTCAACAGGAGAACGGATAAGTAAATTGGAGCATATTCATTTAATAGACAATAAAGGCGGCAAATTACTACTTCGTGCAACAATATAGATGATTCTCAAAAATATTACCTTGAGTAACAAGACAGATATGTTAACGAACTGTGTGATATCCCTTTGTGGGTCAACTGCCTCAAGTGACAATTCCCAATAAGGCAGAAGCAACTTCATCAAAGAGCAGTTGCCTCTGTTGGCAAGAAAGGCTCACCAGATTTTGACTGCAGATACTAAGAAATATCTGAATCTACTGAAACTTCTCAATTCACTTTGTACAGTCCTGCTCTTTTTCCATAGACACCCTAAACTTAAATAAGACATTTAGGGAGGCTATGAATTCAACTTTCTTTGGAATTTAGCAACCCAGAGGATTAGAATCTTGCTTCTGGTGCTTCTTGCTAACATAAGCCTTCAAGGATAAGATTCTATCACCGGGAATAGAAAATTTCTCATCTTCTGATAATTCAATGAGCAGAGATTTTTAAAGCTTTAAGCTTGTCATTTTTTTTCTAAGTCTTCTAAATGAGCTAAAAATATCCAGCCTATCCAACACACAGTCTTCATATTACTTCACAAACTCTTAATTCTAGATGATTCCAACCAGTAATATAAGTAAATATTCATAGCTGTGTACCACAGACAACCATTGCATCACTCTCTGATCTTAAATTCCAGAATCTAGAAGGATATTTACTATTGTAAAACCGTACCAGATCGGTTTAGCCATCTCAGCCCTCTATTTTCTTGAGACTTTCTGACCTCCAACATCTCCAGGTAATGTTTAGTCTATGAGTTTGCTTTTAGTACAAGAAAGAAGATCCATTCTAAGCTATTTAAACAAAGAGGGATTGATTGCAGGGTATTAAGTGGCTTAGAACATTTTTGGAAGGGCTGATGAGAACTGAGTCTGAGCTGGTAGGAGTGAGCCAAAAGCCACCTCAAAGAATTAGACCTCCATATGCTACTCTAGCCAAGATCAGGTGGCTGCCTGTCAAACTGGGAAGCTGCCATAATATACCCTCTGCTACGAAGTGCGTTTCCATTACACAAATTAGCTTATATACGAGTGTTAAATTAGGTAATAAGAAAAGTATAGTATAAACACTGTATTGGTTTATAAGTATTTTTCCCAGTTTATTAATCTTTCATACCAAATAACATCTGAAGGCCAAGTACACTAATACAGTCTAGTGCAGCAAACACCAATAGGTGGCACTCTCTCCCTGAACATACCATTCACCCCACCTTCTTTCTCCTGGGCTCAGTTTGCCAGGTATTCTTGGAAGGCCTTAACGCATAATTTTTCCCTGTCTCTGTGTATGTTGCCCTTACTTCAATAACGTAGCATAACACAAAGAATCTGAGGAACACACAGTCACCTTCTATCAGAAAATTCTGTTCAATAGCCTCTGTCAGGAGCCACGTTATTAAAATGAATGTCATTAGACCCGTCATTCTATTCATTTTTTTCAATGACACTTCTGATTGCTGGAACCTAAATCATGTTCAGAGCATGAGAAGCAAGAGAGCTGAGCTAAAGTCATTTTAGCTTTTTTTTTTTTTTTTTTCCGCATACTAGAAAGCAGGGGAATGGTGCTGAACCAACCAACCTAAAATATCTATCAAAGAGGGGGCTGTTGCCAGCTGGAACCAAAGAAATACAGAAAGTCATAAGGACATAACTCCCCCCCCCAAAAAAAAAAATCCACTAAAATCTTCACAATAAAATGAGCAGGAAAATCTGCATTTGCCTCACTAAAGAATCTGATGCCATATTACTACCATATTGGTTATTTTTAAATGTTTTCTGGCCTCTTCCTTCTCCACAGCTTCCTTCAATCCTGAAAGAGCCCTTAACTCCAACAAACAAACAAACAAAGGTAGTTAGCAAGTAAGAGAAACTGGGCAAGAAAGAGAGATGTCAAACCAACTCTTTATATTGCAGACTTCTAAGTTCAAGGTGGGGTTTCTCTACTAAGGTAGGAGAAGATTTCAATTATATAAATGGTTAACTTTGCTGTTTTAGTATCTCATGTTAACCAAAAGAAGTGTAGGATATATCTGATACTTCAACCAGAGCCAGGAAAAAGGTTTCTACATATGGAAATCAGAAGACCTAGAGTGAGGGGAAAACATCTTTTGCTTATACCCTAATGTTTACATCTCATTCAATAAATCTCTTAACTTACCTTAGATGATATTTATCTTAATGACAGTGTTTTCAATTATTCACTTTTCTATAATACAGTTATGCCACCATGACCATGATATAGCTTCCTTATGAGTAAAGTCCACTTGCCTTCATCTTGACATTGGACTTGAGCATGGAATTTCTTTGGTCAATGGGATGTTAGTAGAAGATATATAAGTAGAGACTTGAAATGTGGTTGTGGAGTTTGGCTACCTTCCTAACCTGGTAATGGACCATGAAGAAAATGCCTTTAGCAACCCATTTTCTTTCAAGCGGGATCACAGAACAGGATACACAGTGATAGCCACATGCACTGGGTAATTGCAAGAGCCAGAAGATTGAGCATCATGAGGAACAGACCTGAACCCAGTCTGTCTGGAGTTGGGATCCTGAAGCCTACCTTCTGGTATACAGCCCTACCCAGACACAATGTTGTCAGTCCATGACTCATGCACATGAAAATTATTTTTTCTATCTTTAAATCATGGAGTACTTTATTATACAGCATTATTGTAATAATAGCTGATTGATGTACATCAGTATTTCAATTAAATAATTTTATTTCTCACCATAATACATTGTTATGACTCATCTACTTTATAAAATTAACTTAATATATTTGGGTAAGGAGCTGATGTTAAAATCACTGTGAAAGAAATAATTAGAAAATAACTTTTCATAAGTAAAAATGAGAGTGATATTTTAGCACAACTGACGATATATTTTCTAACCTTGAACAAATTTTTCTTGCTTGTGCAGAGTATCTCCTTTTTGTTAGTTTGAAGACCAAGTGTAAATGTCTTCACAAATAGAAAAAAATCTGAACCAATACCAGTAAATTTATAGGGGGATTTGTTGTTCGCTGGGATGAATATTATCAAAAACAGCCTTTAACTAGAATTCATATTGCTTATGCCAATCATCAAAAATATTTATGAAATAAAAATATATGCAAATTTCACATATAAGCTAAATTTCCTATATTTTTTTGATCTGTTATTACAATGCTGAGAAATTCTTATTTTAATAATCATTCCTTTTTAAGAGATAGGAAGACTGAGGTTAAATTTTTTGCTAAAAATGTTAGTAAACAAAGTTTGTTTACTACTTGAATCAAATATGCTCTTAATATGTTTAGTAGATAAAATTGAAAACATTTAAAGATTTTAAAACTGTTACTATTATCTTCCCCTCACCACTTTAAAACTAGCTATTTCAGCCACTTCCTAAACATCAGTACTCCACATGTGTCAAGGTGATGATGGGTAAAATATATCCTAAAATTTCTATCAAAGTTCTTAGAAAAATCCTTCAACATAATAATACAATGGCTATCTTTTTTTTTTTTAACATATAATGTATTATTTGTTTCAGGGGTACAGGTCTGCGAATCATCAGTCTTACACAATTCACAGCACTCACCATAGCACATACCCTCCCCAATGTCCATCACCCAGCCACCCCATCCCTCCCTCCCCACCCCTCCAGCAACCCTCAGTTTGTTTCCAGAGATCAAGAGTCTCTTATGGTTCATCTCCCTCTCTGGTTTCATCCTGGTTCATTTTTCCCTCCCTTCCCCCACAACACCCCCCTCCACCTCTCAAATTCCTCATATCAGTGAGATTATATAATTCTTTCTCTGACTTATTTCACTTAGCATAATACTCTGCAATGACTATCTTTTTAAAATAAAAACCAACAAAACAGCCTAGAAAAATTAGTTCCTTCAAGAACATGAATGTTCTCTACTGTAAGAAAATACTTTAAGGAAATTAATACTGCTAACACCTTTATTTCTGTCAATGAAACTGACCCATGTGATCTAAAGAGAAAAAATATTTAACTTAGAAATTTACGGGCAAGGCATAAAGCCTAACAGGCAAATGGCTCCATATAATAAGAGCAAAGTAAGAGCAAAGGGACACAAGAATGGCAAGTTTTGTAGGACCAGTGTAACTGGTGTGTGTGATCTGAAAATATGAGGTCCTTTCCCTTTGAGATGTAACTGCAGCCCTGTCATGCTCTAGTACTCCACAAGGCAGTAGAATGATTGGAGCTAATAATGACTCGGACAGTTCTAGGGAGTCTCTATTTAGCAACAGCTGTATGACTAACACAAGCCTAATATTGTACAACCAGATAGACAGTGAAACAACACATGATCTTTTGGTCATGGGGCGCTGTTAGATAAAAGCATCTATGTTGTTCATTTGAGTGCAGCCAGCAATTGTTCAATAGATTAACAATAAAGGGCTAGAGTAGAAACTACACAACATGTGATTGTAATAATCTTCCCTTCGACCCTACACAGATGTGTTAGTGTGGAGCATCCATCCATAGGTTAAAAGCCCATTTCTATTTCTTTGTGAGGTGGTGTATCAGTGCTTAGGATGAAAAATTGAGGAACTAAAGGTCTGAGTGTGATTCTCCACTTAGCTACTTACTACTGATTTGACCTAAGACAAATATCAACTTCCCCAGTCATAAAAGGAGAGAAACAATGTACTTTATTCAAGAGTGCTTTGCTATATGTCAACTAATGTATGTTAAGTTCTTAACAGAATAACTCAGATGTGGTAAGTTCTTGAATATAGTTTTTCTTCTCTTTTCATTGTCAGTGCTATAATTAATCCATTTTCTTATGCTTTTTCTTAGTATTTGAAGTTTTTCTCACTTCATGTTTTAGACCACTTAATTAGAAGACATAGCTGATGTGCTCAGAAAAAAACTCGAGATGGTCAGAAATGATGACAAGAGGAGAGAGAGAGAAGAAGAAGTGAATAAAGAAATAAAGAACATCAGTGTAACAGCTGTTAAAGTTTTTGTTGTGTTCAGATTTGCACTGATGTAGTAGTTTAACAAGTCTAGAAATCAATCAGTGGAATTCTCTCATTAAAACCCAATAAAACATGTCTTGTTCTTCCTGCCACATACAGAAGAAAACCACCATTATTGCCTGATGTAGATCAGTGGCTCTAAACTATATAACAACTATTTTCTAAAGTTCCTTTATTGCCAAAAGACATTTATAGAAAACATAACTTAAAACCACTCACTAACATAATTCAAAAGTCACACATTATTGATGCAAAATCATACGTTATATTGATTCAGGAGAATCAAAGCAATGCTTTAACTGTAAAGGAAAGAAAACCTGATGTTCAGTAAAATAATTGGCTACAGTGTTGGCTACTAATGAAGTACTTACATTTTTGTACCTCTTTACAGCACAATTGGTGCAGGGAAATAGAAGAATATGGATGTGTGTGGACACTAAAATAAGGACTTTGTTAGGCTAATAGTTGCTCTTTGTTGGTAAGAAAATAAATAATAAAAAAATAAATAAAACTATAGACCAGTGATGTCCAATGTGGTAACCAATAGCCCTGAGTGGCTATGGAGCCCTTGAAATATGGGTCAGTGCCACTGAAGAACTGAATTTTAATGTTGTTTATTTAAATTAGACATATTAAAAGCTAAATCAGCATTAAGTACATCCATAATGTTTACATTGATTATGGGTTGAAATAATAATTGGGAGATATAATATGTTAAATATGTAATTAAAATTAGATTCCCCAGGGTTTTTTTTTTAAACTTCTTAAAATATGGTCACTAAAACTTTTTAAATCTATATATTGCTCACATTTGTGGCTTGCATTATATTTCTATGGCACAGTGTTGCTATACAAACTGAATGGTAGGCCCTTGAGGGTAGTAGCAGGATAAAATGAGCAGTTAGGAATCTTCCTAATTTGTTTCAACATGTAATCTCTATAACCAAGATACAACATCTCAATAATTAATTTCTACAACCTAAATTTATTTCTGCACTACAAAAATTAAATTACATATATATATAATTTTAAAACAATCTTTATTAATGAAATTCAGTGAGAACCTTGAATTTTATCTGTACTGTTGAAGTTCAAAGTATGTTAAAAGTATGTAAAAAGTATGTTAAAATCTCATGTTTCCTCTGTTCTATAGACACATTGGTGATAACACTTTCACCAGAATTTTTCCAAAATTACACTACAGACCTGTCAGCTATCAATATGTTACTGGAAACCTAGAGTAATTTGCTTCCAAAGAAGTGTATATGAGTCTTAGCAACATCCACAATTTTTCCTAAGTAGATTGATTAAAGAGTACTTTGGCCCCAACATTAGATTTCAGTTCAGTTAAAAAATTCTGAAAAGTTTGGCTAACATGTTCTTCATCTGCTTCACATGGATTAACTACTCAATCCAGTTTTATAAATTAAATCCAATTCTTAAAAAATCTAATTGTCCTCTCTTTAATAGCCATTCAGATGAAAGCAACTTACTTGCATCTATCCAACTTCTGCAAAGATAAAAGCTATAAGATGTTTGATGCAAAAAATAGTCTTAAATAATACATGTTTTGTTGACAAATCTTATGATAATTCTGTGCACTATGAAATTATTCTTAAATTCTAGGATCCCATAAGAGATCCCATTTAACTTTGCAAATATATAAGTACATCTGCAAGAAAAGTCATATCATTTTGAGATATGTGAATTGTAATGCCCAATTTTTTGTTTAATGAACCAAAAATTCTTTACTTTAAATAAAAAAAATTAACGCTGTACACTGAAAAGTCACCTTACTTCCTAGTATAAACTCTATCATCTATTGCAGCTTACTCCTAATTTTATTATTAATACTGAATACATTTACTAACTTTGAAGTATTTCTTCAGCATCTCTGATAACAGTAAAAAACATAATGAATTATGAAAGCACCTACAGCCATTAATGTCAACTTTAAACTCCCTTTATACACCCATCACAGCTGCTATTGAAGCAGTGATATTTGGAAAGCTGATGTTTTCACATGAGATATTTTTGAGGGCTTTTTAGTTGACAATCTCTGCATATCCATTCTCAATAATTTTGAAAGTTCCATTCTCATCATGATTTTTTACTCTTTACAAACTCTACATATATATAAGCAGTAATGATTCATTTTCACATAGGATACTTCTATGCATTGTATGAAAACTTGCCCAACTGCCATTCATTACACAGCTGATTTTCAACACCTTTCACAATCTCATCAAGCCTTCTTGATAAAATATCATTGCTCAGTGAAACACAAAAATTTTTCCCATTTGAGCTTCTTTCTATAAATAAAAATAACTTCTCAATCAGATATAAAGAGTTTCTTTAATATTTTTTATTTTACATATCTTATAATACATTGTGCTATTCTGTAAGAAATAATGAGACCTTTATTTCTCTGATTAGGGTATATATAAAACAGTCTGGTGATAAGACAGTTCTCAAACTTTTCCTATAAATTTCAGTAGTATGAAGGGTCCTTGCTAGTTGAATCAATGTGTTCATGAAATTTGCACTAAATTTCAGTAGTTTAAAGGTTTCCTTTAAAAATGTTTTTAATATTAAAGTTATTGGGCTGCCTGGGTGGCTCAGTTGATTAAGTGCCCTCTGTGCCGGTCATGATTCCAGGGTCCTACGATCAAGTCCTCATCAGGCTCCTTGTTCAGTGGGGAGCCTGCTTCTCTTTTGCCCTCTCCCTCTTCCTCCAAACCCCCTCATGCTCTCTCTCAAATGAAATATTTTTAAAAATAAATAAAAAATTAGTAAAATGTGTTGTTATATTAGAAAGATGAGAAATTGTTCAGTTATCGGACAGACTATAAAACCCAATGTTAAATAATCAACCGAATACCATTGATATATTTCTTTTATAATAAATAAGGATATTTTTAATTTTTTTAAATTTTTTTAAGATTTTGTTTATTTGGGGCACCTGGGTGGCTCAGTGGGTTAAAGTCTCTGCCTTCAGCTCTGGTCATGATCTTGGGGTCCTGGGATCCAGCCCCACATCGGGCTCCCTGCTCAGCCGGGAGCCTGCTTCTTCCTCTCTTTCTGCCTTCCTCTCTGCCTACTTGTGATCTCTGTCTGTCAAATAAATAAATAAAATCTTTAAATTAAAAAAGATTTTGTTTATTTGACAGAGAGCTATACAGCAAGAGAGGGAACACAAGCAGGGGGAGTGGGAGAGGGAGAAGAAGGCTCCGCACGGAGCAAGTAGCCTGATGTGGGTCTTGACCCCAGGAACCTGGGATAATGACCCGAGACTAAGGCAGACGCTTAATGACTAAGCCACCCAGGCACCCCTAAAATAGGGATTTTTAAAAATACAGTTATATAATTTCCTTAAATATAATAATTTTAATACAAATTAAAAAAATAATTTTAAATACAAATTGACACAAGTATTTTTACATTGGTGACTCAAATATCACAAGCAACATTGTCACTGTAACCTAATTTTCCAAATTTTTTCCAAAATTTAGTGACCTCTGGCAAAATTTGATCAGAACAATGGATAATGTCCCTTTAATTTATAAATGAATTCCAGAAACTTTTGGTATATATAAAACCATGGAAAATATTTTATGTATACATATAATTGAGTTAGGTTTTAGACAATCAGAGACATTCGAAATGTCTTCAGATTGAAATTTTTTTATTATGCAGGACTTCTCTATGCTTTATAGCATGTATAAAATTCTTGGTCTCTAACCTACTAATGCAGAAGCACCTCCTAATAATTTAACAATGAAAGAAATGCCTGCTTCTCCCTCTCCCAGTCCCCTTACTTGTGCTGTCTCCATCAAATAAATGAATAAAATCTTAAAATAGAAAAGAAAAGAAAAAAATGCCTCTAGTAAGTTTCCAAAATGACAAGGGTTGTGCTTCTCCCAAAGAGAGCACTAAGAAATAAAACAGTGAAATCTGCTACCCATATGCAAACTGTTGCAAACCATGTCTTCCATCTGCTATTTAGTGTATTTATTTATTCACTTATTTGTTTGTCAGACAGAGAGAGAGAGAGCACAAGCAGGGGGAGTGGTAAGCAGAGGCAGAGGGAGAAACTGGCTACCAACTGATCCACCCAGACACCCCAGTGTCCTTTTATATTTAATGAGTAATCTTTGCTAAATATCAATCCCTTTCATAAAAGCAGGGGTTATTAAAAATTTAGCATTTGAAAGAGACTTTTGGGTTTGTCACAAAAAGATATGGGGGAAATTTTTCTTTAAGATTTTATTTATTTGAGAGAGAACATGAGCAAGGGAGCAGAGCAGGGGGAGCAGCAGAGGGAAAGGGAGAAGCAGACTCCCTACTGAACCCAAGGGGTGCTCGATGCAGGGCACAATGTGGAGCTCCATCCCAGGCCCTGGGATTGTGACCTGAGCCAAAGGCAGATGCTTAATGGACTGAGCAACCCAGGTGCCCCTGTTACTGGGATACTTTTAACAAGTTCATGAAAATGAATTTTCTTACATGTCTTACATGAAATCTGTAGTGCCAACTTCATATTTTTATACTATAATACAAAATACATAAACTCATCTTTATATTCTTTTAGACAAAGACAATAATTTTTAGCAAATTTTGCAGTGACCACTTATTTTAACATAAGAAAAATCAGCATAGCCTTTCTCTATGATACACATGTAAAAAGGAATCACAGATGTGCTTCTGCAGGCAATATTTATGTCTTTGCTTCAAACAGAGGAAGGAAGACTAACACTTAATGTGTACCTCATACTGGCAAGATATTACAATACTTCCTTAATTCTTACAGTAATCCCAAGTTGACATTTTTTTTTTAATGGGGGAAAAAGTTTCAGGGAGTTAAATTATGATGAAGGCATAGTGAAAATCCAGTTTAGTTCAGTCTTTCTCCTCCACCATTCTGTCCTCCATCTTGAATGCCCATGAAGTGCTCCAAACTTCTCCTTTTAAAAGGGCCCCTTATACTTATAATACTAGAATTATTTTTCCCCAGAATATCAAAATAATTTTGGAAGTGGTGTTTTAGTGTATTTGGTGGTGATAATGATGATGATGATTTGAACGTTCTGCCCCTTTACTTACTGTCCTTCCATTCGAGGTGCCCCCTGCTGAAGCATCCAGCTATCCTTAATTATGTCCTCTTCAATACAAAGAACACTGAGGTTATAGAATAAGTGATATATGCATATACCCCCTAAAATATGTTTGGTTATATATATGCATATACCCCCTAAAATAGTCTCTGGATTAGCAATATGGATTTTGAAGACAAAGCTAAGATTACTGTGTTTTATATTTACATGTAAATATTGATTTTCGCTTAAAAGGTAAATTTAAAAGTTGTACAACAATGGAAGGATTTTAAAGATCTCGATGATTTCATAATTAGGACTGTGGGAAAATCCCCTTTAAGAAAAAAAAAATTTATTTATTTATTTGAGAGAGAGTGAGAGAGAACATGAGAGGCTGGAAGGTCAGAGAGAGAAGCAGACTCCCCGGAGCTGGGAGCCCCATGCGGGACTCGATCCTACAGCTCCAGGATCATGACCTGAGCCAAAAACAGTGGCTTAACCAACTAAGCCACCCAGGCACCCCAAAATCCCCTTTCTGAAGGCTCATCACAGCTATCCATGTCAACTAAATCCATGTCAACATGCTTACTCTTTTTTAGACTATTGTTTCTCAGTATTTTTTTTTCTCCTGAGATCCTGCCTATAGATCTTATTGTCCTGAGATCCTGCCCATAGCCATGGTTACTTTTGAATACCCATAAATCATCCATTCCATTCGCAATAGTCTCATCAGCAGCCACATTTATGATGGGATAATTTGGAAGGCTATTTCTCATCTTCCCATGCTCACTCGGGCTTTCATCCCTCGCTTACTGTGGCTGCATTTCTTCTTGCCTTTGCAGGGACAGTCTCAGCCCAGCCAGGCTATTCATTAGTCCCCGTACAAACTAACATTTTTATGTGCTCGCTTCTGCAAAGATTTACCAATTTCTCTCACTATTTTACTTTGCTAATTGGTCCAGTCAGCGTTCCTTCCCACAGCTTCTTTCCCGATCATCTTCCTTTAAATTTCCCACCATAGAGTAATTTTCCAGTGTCACAGAATAATTAACAAATCCTCCCTCTGATTCCACTATGGGTTCTCTAGGACTTAAAATACTCCACATTCTATGCCTAGACAAAATTCTTATCCTTTAAGAAGGTAGAGCTAGATCCATTTCTGGAGCAGGGGTGGGGGGAGATAAAATATTCCTGGCCTGGGCATGCTGGGGTAAATATCTGCTGTCTGTCAGAGTTTAAGATTGTCTTCAAGGGGTGCCTGGCTGGCTCTGTTGGTGGAGCATGTGACTCTTGATCTCGGGATTGTAAGATTGAGCCCCACATCAAATATAGAGATTACTTAAGAAAAAATAAAATCTTAAGAATATTAAAAAGATGGTCTTCAAGATAACTGATTATCTTCTTTATCATGCTCTCTGGTTTCTCATTTTCCTCTCTTTCACAATTTCAACATTTCACCAGTCTCTCAAATCCATCGTGGGGGCAAAAAACGTTCTTAATATTAAGGGAGGAAAGCTGCATAAAATTGTCTTTTCCTCAATCTTAGCATTGATGCGCTTTAAAATTCTATTTGTGCATTGGAACATCATGAGACTAGATAATTGCTTTTTGTTGATTCTTTACATCTATATAAAGTTCTTTCATTCAGTGGATAGTCCATAAGTGTTTAATTTTTATTAAGAAATTAATTAGTGGTATACTGGTAAAATTTCAAAACAGCTTCTATTATTTTCTACCATAAAAATAAATTCTTATAAATTGGATGCTGTGTGTATATTTTGGTTTATGTGACATTGGCTGATGAAAGAAGTGATGTGACAGGTAAAAAGTGTAGGAGAAAAGGCAATACCTATGACTTTTAAAGATAAGAGGAAAAACTAATAGGAAGGAAATTAATACAGCCTATTTTGGTCATAACACAAAGCAATTAGCCTGGTTAAAAAAGGAGAAAAGAAGAAGAAAATCAGATTACGTGCGTAACATCAAGAAGACAGAACTGCGGCCCATCTACATCTTCGTGCAGCCGCCCTCACTGGACGTCCTGGAGCAGCGGCTGCGGCAGCGCAACACAGAGACAGAGGAGAGCCTGGCCAAGCGTCTGGCTGCTGCTCAGGTGGACATGGAGAGCAGTGAGTGTGGGCTCTGGCCACTGGGCAAGGAGCAGGGCCTGTTCGACCTGGTCATCATCAACGACAACCTGGACACAGCCTACCGGACCTTGGAGGAGGCGCTCTCCCGAGGAAATCAAGAACGTTCAGAGGACCAGCTGCTCCTGAGAAGGACGCCCGCTTTGGACTCCCCTCAGCTTCCACCCAGATGGCCGTGGCTGGAGGACCCTGGCCTCCCCTTCCCCCTCTGCCGCGGATCTGGGCCAGTGTCCTAATAAAGAACTGCTGGGTCACAGTGAAAAAAAAAAAAAATTAAAAAAAAAATATATATATATATTAAATTAGGTATAATATCAAATTCTTTAATAGGATCAAAGAGTCTCATTTAAGTTATATAGCAGAAAATAGGTATAAAACTCTTAAAACTAAACTCATATTTATAATTAAAATCTAATGTAAGGAACTTAAAGCAAGAATCAAGGGGGGAAAATAGTTATATACATTGTACAAGGGTAAATAGTCCAAAAGAAAAAATACCTTAAGTGTCAATTCATTTTATGTTTGCAAACACATACATTGGGATACTTGCTTTGACATAATTAAAAATAATAACTGAAAGCAATTTTAAAACATTTTATACTGCAAACAAAGGGCTGTTCCTAGAAAAGGACTGTAGGAAAATAAACATTCCAGAACAGATCCTCCACAAATACACCTTTTACTAAATCATTTCCAATCCTTGCATTCAGACCCCCTGCAGTTTTCATTGATTTCTGTGAAACAGAGAAAACATACATCTGCCTGTTAAGGAATACCTCATTACAGTGACTTCTGAAAAGAAATGTGCTTGAAAAACCAAACATATGCAATATATTCAAAATGTTTAACTTCATTAAAAATTAACAGAAAAAGATTCAATATCACTAAAATAACCAAGATCTAAATGTTCAATATCACAAGTAAACACATGTACATTTAAACGAGATAACATCATACCCTATAAAACTAACAAAACTTAAGATATAATTTATTTAGATTATTTAAATGAATTATTTTCTATACAACTCTAAATAATGTTTGTAAAGTATTATAGCACAATATTGCCATAGACATAACAAGTTAAACTGTCTATATTATCAGAGCAAAAAAAAAAGAAATTTTGCGTGAACCGACAAAATTGATGTCAATAAAAATAAATGAGTAACCAAGGAGACCATGCATTCTGGGTGGTCTCTGAGTGGCGGTGAAGCACAGCCCCTTGATGATCCATTAGGAGCATGTGTCCTCAGAGAAAATTCAATGTGGTATCGACACACTGAAATTGTGGGGTCTCCAGACCCCTGAGAGTCTGAATGTATATGTGGATATGCAATACTTCCTGAGCCTCTCCAACCAGAATATCCTGTCCTCTCCTCTCAGAGTGAAAGAGCAGGGTTTTATTGAGATCATTGGTATTTCCAAGGAGTTAAAGTTAGGATTAGACATAAATTAAGAGTTTAAATTAAGTCTTACTTTAAGATTCTCACTACTTAATAGGCCCTCTAGGAACAACAGCCTAAGAGGTACATACTTCTCAGAGTCTGAAGATGACTTAGGATATTGAAGAGAAGTATAGCTGAGTAGATAGAAGTTTGGAAGTCAAGGAAATCTGGATTTAAATACTTATCTCACCATGTATTGGCCTTGGACATGTGAACATGAACCAGTTATGAAATGTCTACAATCTTACTTCGCTCATCTGGAAAACAGGGATATTAAGTCTGTTCCCATTCAGTTGTTCTTTGGGTTGAGTGAAGTACACTAGGAAAGCACTTGGCACAGTATCTAGCATGTAATAAGAATGGGTAGTTATCATATGCTTACTAAATAAATAGGAAGTATAGTATTACTAACACACCTTGATTCTTCCACAAAGATACTCTTTGATAATTCACAATTTATGTGTTGTAAAGAATCACTGTTTTACTTCCTGCTTTTCTATTCCCTTTTCCTTAAAAGTTCGAGATAATATTAATTTTTTCATGACATTCTAATTAATACTTTAAAATTTCAGGCTTTTATAATTAGATTATTACATATTGGTGATTAAATATTTAATGTGGCCCAGCCATAGCAACTTCTTCCTAGAAACATAGCCAAAGGCAAGGGAGGCAAGGGCAAAAATGAACTATTGGAACTTCATCAAGATCAAAAGCTTTTGCACAGCAAAGGAAACAGTCAACAAAACCAAAAGACAACCTACAGAATGGGAGAAGATATTTGCAAATGCCATATCAGATAAAGGGCTAGTATCCAAAATCTATAAAGAACTTACCAAACTCAACACCCAAAGAACAAAGATTCCAATCAAGAAATAGGCAGAAGATGTGAACAGACATTTTCACAAAGACAACACCCAATGGCCAACAGATACATGAAGAAGTGCTCAACATCACTCAGCATCAGGGAAATACAAATCAAAACCACAGTGAGAGACCACCTCATATCAGTCAGAATGGCTAAAATTAACAAGTCAGGAAATGACAGGTGTTGGCAAGGATATAAAGAAAGGGAACACTCCTACACTGTTGGTGGGCATGCAAGTTGGTGCAGCCACTTTGGAGAACAGTATGGAGGTTCCTCAAAAAGTTGAAAATAGAGCTACCCTATGACCCAGCAATTGCACTACTGGGTATCTACCCGAGAGATACAAATGTAGTGATCCGAAGGGGCACATGCACCCCAATGTTTATAGCAGCAATGTCCACAATACCCGATGTGGTGTGTGCGTGTGTTCCATTGTGTGTGTGTATATATATATATACACACACACACATACACACACACAATGGAATATTATGTAGCCATCAAAAAAGAAATCTTGCCATTTGCAACAACATGGATGGAACTAGAGGGTATTATGCTAAGTGAAATAAGTCAATCAGAGAAAGACAATTGTCATATGATATCACTGATATGAGGATTTGAGAAACAAGACAGAGGGTCATTGGAGAGGGGAGGGAAAAATGAAACAAGACAATACCAGAGAGGGAGACAAACCATAAGAAACTCTAATCTCAGGAAACAAACTCGGGGTTGCTAGAGTGGAGGGCGGTGGGAGGGATAGGGTGGCTGTGTGATGGACATTGGGGAGGGTAAGTGTTATGGTGATGACTGTGAATTGTGTAAGACTGATGATGCACAGACCTGTACACCTGAAACAAATAATACATTATATGTTAATAAAAAAAATTCGACGTGGCCAAAGGTTTTACAAAAATTAATCACTGTTAGACGTATGAATTTAATATGGTGCCTAGCCCATAGTAGGATTCAAAAAGGGTAGCTTTATAAACAAATCAATCAATACTTTACTTGACATGCAATTTCAACACATTAACTGGAAAAATGTACATGATATCCTCTGGCTTTCATTATTCAGCATAACCTCAAGATCTCAGTCAAGCAAAACAATAACCCTCTGGATTTCAAGTGGGAGAGAGGGTTGAGCTAAGCAGGAGTGCTTTTTGAGAATTGAGAGGTAATTGAACAAAATCCTAATGAGCATATCTGTAATCTTGAATCATTCCATGTGTTGTCCAACAAATTTCTTTCACTGCCTGCCATTGATCTGTGACCTGCCCAAGACCTGCTTTACAAAGTGTGTCCAAGTCATTTGTGTCTTTCCCATTTTCCCATTTATGACAATTTTTCTCTTTCTTTTTTATTTTTTATTTATTTGTTTGATAGATTACAAGTTGGCAGAGAGGCAGGCAGAGAGAGAGAGGAGGAAGCAGGCTCCCCACTGAGCAGGGAGTCTGATGCGGGGCTCGATCCCAGGACCCTGGGACCATGACCTGAGCCAAAGGCAGAGGCTTTAACCCACTGAGCCACCCAGGTGCCACATGACAATTTTCAATGAGCCATACATGTCACATACTCCATATGTGACAAAAACTAGCACACTTCACCAGAGCTATTTAAATTCTCACATTATTCTAAAGAGTCTTAAATTTCACTTCCACAAAACACATCTCATATTTCAAATGGGATCACTGAGAGGCAAAAGCACTCATCACATTTTTTTTTCCTTTTTGTTTTTTTGTTTGTTTGTTTTGTTTTGGGGTTTTTTTGGTATAAGAGTGTGGAGGTTCTAGATGGCAGTGTGTTGTCTCTTGAAAATCTGCTGTGTATTGGAGGAGTTTAATGTCGAATGATTTTGTCAACAGAATCTGGCACCGCCCTGGGCTGTGCTGCATGTTTGTAGTGAAATAGGGCTCTGAAACATTCTGGGAAAGCAATCACTTCTGCATTGTCTGGCCTGAGGAATCTACCCCTCTTGTTCCTCTAGCTCACATCTCTTACCTGCTGGGTGTCATTTCAAGAAGAGCCTTGATTGCAAGTGGCCTTCGCTGCAGGATAGCTCTGGAGATAAATATTTTTCTGTTTCTCGTCTATTTTTCTATCTTCCAGTTTTTCTTCATGCTTTGGATTCCTGAGAAGGAATGAATGAATATATATATCTTTTATATATATATATATATATATACACACACACACATATACATTTGCATGGTATGTTGTTGATAGGAAGTTAAATTATCATATCAAAGGTTTTACTTGCTTTTTTCCCAATCTCATAAACCAATCTTTTATTTTGACTGTCCCTCTTCAATTTGAGTTATTTCACTTCTCTTCTAATACTTTTAGAAATCACAAAGCTTCCCAAATCTCCTTTAACATTTTTTTAAGACTCCTGTGTAGGAAACATACTCAACAATGTAGCAAATAGGTCAGCTGGAAACTCCCTGGAGGAAGTAGAAAACATATCTATCAGTTTTGTATGCTTATTACTAGGAGCCCATTCGAAATCTTATTAGTGCCAAGTATGGGGATTTTTTATTTCCCTTTCCCTTTGGCTAATGGTTTATTTACATATTGACTTATTCCATGGGATTTGGGAGGTAGGGTGGGGGGGACACTAAATGGACATTCGTCTGGAGAATAAAACACTATTTAAATCCTTCTTTTGTTGCATTAACAACTTTGAGAAGATCATTGTGTCATGAAATAATCGCTAAATGACATATGGTTCCTTAATCAGCATTGTTCACTGCTGGCAGAATCAGAATCATTGGACTTGCAAATGCAGGTTTTGACTTATGGTGGCTTAGTGTAATGTATGAAAATCGGTGATGGGGTGTTTCAAACCAGGAAAATTCAACCCTGATTTTACATGCATGGATAGCACAGCCCCGCACAGCAAAATGAAATCCATTACCTATTTTATTGTTTTCTGGTTTGTGTGAAGTTTGCTTCAGATTTTTGTGTAAGATGTTATATGAAATGAAAGATATATCTTAAACTTTTTTTTAAAATTCTGTATCTTTAGAGATAATGCTGCTAATGACAGAGCTAACATCACCATAATGTCGATTCTCCATTCTACATACATTCCTCATATGACTTATAGAAATGCTTCTCTCTAGGAAACACCAGCTCCCAATATTGGTCGGGCTAAGGTTATCACAAATAGAAACTTTTACTTAGATACAGTAAATATTACAATAAATTGAAATATTATCTGTCCCTAATAACTTGGTACTAAATACAGGAACATTATAGTTTTCCTTTTTTTTTTTTTTAATTTACTTATTTATTTGTCAGAGAGAAGGAGAGAGGGAGAGCACACAAGCAGGCAGAGGTGAGGAGAGAAGCAGGCTCTTTGCTGAGCAAGGAGCCAGATGCAGGACTTGATCCCAGGGCCCTGGGATCATGACTTGAGCCAAAGGCAGTGGTTTAACCCACTGAGCCACCCAGGAATCCCTAAAGTTTTACTTTTTTTTTTTTTTAAAGATTTTATTTTATTTGATAGAGATCACAAGTAGTCAGAGAGGCAGGCAGAGAGAGAGAGGGGAAAGCAGGCTTCTCGCTGAGCAGAGAGCCCAATGTGGGGCTCCATCCCAGGACCCTGAGATCATGACCTGAGCCGAAGGCAGAGACTTAACCCACTGAGCCACCCAGGCGCCCCTAGTTTTTCTTTTAAATGACAACTGTATTACCGATATCAATAGCTTTTACAAGTAGATATTATTGATGATACAATATATTAAAGATTACTTCAATAAAACAGCACTGCATATATATTTATACAGGTGACTAGAAACTGCCAAGCAAACACTCATCAATTTTGTTTGTATTCGAGGTACAACAAACAAGATGATAACACAAACTTGAGGTAACCTCAAAGTTACCTCAATCAAATTTCAGTCATGAAACATTTTTTTAGATAAACCAGGCATTCCAAATATATGCTTGTTTTTCATGTGCTTATCTTATTTAGATTTTAGTTATAACACCCGAAGATACTTTGTTTTTTAGAAAAATAAAGTAAGTCTCACTGAAGTTAAGTGACTTTGAGAAATTCAAACAACTAATTAATGAGAGAGAGAACATTATTTTCTGTCTTCTTTTCTAGCACAGTTTCCATGAGTCTATTGCAAATTGAGGAGAGTAAAAAAAGCAATCACGGTAAGAATATATCAATTGCATCTATATTAAACAAAGCCTATATTTCCATTATTATCTCTCAGAAAAATATCTTTGTGTAATGAGACAAATTTGGGCTTGCTGGCTTCCTGGATTACTTTGTTGGAATGGATCTTAAGAACTCAGTTTATTGCCATGGTTTAGAGTAAATATCTGGACACATATGCCGCTCCCTGGATTTGTTTCAGGGACACAATTTGGCAGTCTGAGGCCTCGCTGGGAATGGTAACAAATTAAGAATGCCATTCTAGTAAGCTTTGCTCCTAAGCTTAGCACACAGAAAGAAATAAGAAGACTATGAATTTTTACCCTTACTATTCTTCTTATTTCTAACTGGTAATCTCTAAGACATCCTGGTTCAAAAATATTTGACATCATAGTTCCAAAAAAAATTGTCACTTATAAAACCTTTCTTCTGATTTGTCCTTTACCTCCTCAGTTAGAATAGGAGCTTTTTGATATCAGAGCAGTATTTCATGCCCTTTGCCATTCATAGTACACCAAGACAGAGTCTTTACACAGATTTTGAAATATTTCCTGATTTTTGATTATTTGACTCATTAGGTTTGACTTAACATTTGAAAATTTATCAATAGTTTAGAAATATGGTTATTTTATTATGTGTATCCAGATAAAATTGTTTAAATCATATTGCTTATTTTTTCCAATGATAATTCTCTCCATCTGAACTAATTTCAGTATTTTTATTCTTAATTTTGTTAGTTTTGATAATAAAACTTCAATTTACCATCCTTTTGCTTCACTAGGACTTCATTCATGTAACTATCAGAAATGTAGTCTGTTAATAAACCAAAATTGTGTACATATCTTCAGAGATTCAATTTTTTTTTAAGATTTTATTTATTTATTTGACAGACAGAGATCACAGGTAGGCAAAGAGGCAGGCAGAGAGAGAGAGGAGGAAGCAGGCTCCACGCTGAAGAGAAAGCCTGACACGGGGCTCGATCCCAGGACCCTGGGATCATGACCTGAGCCGAAGGCAGAGGCTTTAACCCACTGAGCCACCCAGGCACCCCCAGAGATTCAATTTTAATTAAAGTCACTATTAACTTCTAAAATTATACTTCAGTGCATATCTTTATATATCATACCTATACATTTTCAAATCAGTATTCATAGTTTCACTAAATGGCTTCGTGTTTATTTATAAACCACTTCTTACAACTGCATTTTAGACATAGTTTTGAACAATTTGTATCTTTTGGGATCTATTGTCCTGGAAGGACCTCTCTTCTCTTATCCTGTTTCTATTTTATAAAACAATGAGGTATTTGATTTAGGAAAGCAACATTTGAGCTTCCACAAATAATGTTATAAAGGTATTCTTTTTTTTCCCCCCTCAGGCTTTTACTATTAGCTCTTGTGTTAGGTTATTCAATTTCTATTAATTTGTGAGTGTGCAATGAGGTAGAAGTCAAGGTTCTATTTTTATTTTATTTTATTTTTTTTAAAGATTTTATTTATTTATTTGTCAGAGAGAGAGAGAGAGAGCGAACACAGGCAGACAGAGTGGCAGGCAGAGGCAGAGGGAGAAGCAGGCTCCCTGCCGAGCAAGGAGCCCTGTGTGGGACTCGACCCCAAGACGCTGGGATCATGACCTGAGCCGAAGGCAGCTGCTTAACCAACTGAGCCACCCAGGCGTCCCAAGGTTCTATTTTTAAAATATTGGTGGATTCATAGTTGTTCTGGCACAGTTTGTCAAAAAGAGTTTTGTTTCTACACTGATTTAACTGTTTTATGTACTATTTTATTTGAAGGTATGCAGAGGCCTCTTTTACTTTTTCTTCTATTCATTTATTCATTTATTCCTTCACCAGTCTCACACTATCATGATTAGTCTACTTTTATAGTTCATCCTGAAATCAATTAAAGTAAGTCTTTAGATCTGCCTTTTCCCAAAACTATATAGGAAAAAAATTTTCCTATATAAATTTTGGAAACAGTAAGTATCTTCAAATGTGTTTACTAGGATATTGATGGAAATGGTACTAAATCTATATAGCAATTTGGAGAAAATCGAAATGTTAAAATATAAATCCTTTCATCCGTGTACATGGTATATCTTTCTATTTTATTAAGTCTTTTTTCATTTCTCTTCCATCCCTAAAATGTCTTATTAAAGTGTAAACAATGAGTTTTCAGGGAATAGGTCTTGCATATCTTTCATTAAATTTACAATGAAGTATTTTACGTTTTTGAATGGTACTATAAATGATACTTAGATTTTGCTTTTTAATTAATCATTACTAATATATAGAAATTTAATTTATTTATCGATATGGACTTGTTGACCTGAAATGCTGCTGAATTCACTTACTGCTTCTAGTAGGTATTTCGCAGATTTCTTCATTTTCCAATTAATTGCTTGCATTAAGAAATAGAATTAACTTTTATGTAGAATTAACTTTTATGTATTCATACTGTGACCTGAAACACTGATAAATTCACTTTTAATTCTTCTAAGTATTTTTGTTATTATTGTTAGAGTTCTCAAGATTTCCTACATATATAATAATAGGTCATGTAAGAAAGGCAATTTATTGTTTCTTTCTAAATTTCTGTATCTCATTTTTTCCCCTTGACTTATACTAGCCAGTATTTCCTTACAGTGTTGAATTCAAAATCAAAAGAAAAATTCTGTGCTATGTTTCCAATTTCAGGAGGAAAGCTATTTACTATTTTACATCAAGTAGGATATTAGTTCCAAAAGTTTTTAAATACTTCATTTAAGAATATCTCCTCATACTTATAGTTTGGTGAGACATTTTCCCATGAGCAGATATTAAATTTTGTCATATTTTTAATCAGTTTCAGTAACTACATGACATTTTTTTAAATTAATGTGATGTTACATTCAATTATGCTTGAATACTTTTGTTCACTAGATGAATCTCATATTCTTGAGCTAAACCATATTTTCTAATAATATATCTTTTCATGTATAATGTGTCTTATTACATTCAATTTGCTAATTTTTAAAAATATTTGCTCCTTAAAAAATGAAAAAGAATGTTTGCTCCATATTCAGGAGGGCTATTTGTCTGTAATTTTCTCTGTTGAACAGCCTTGTCTGGTTTTGAAAGCAAAGATACACTTTTCTGATAATAAATTCGAGACAATCTTCCTCTTCTATTTTCTAAAATTATTTACACGTTATTATTATTGTTTCCTTAAATGTTTGAAATTCATTAATGAAGCCTAATGGCCTAGAGTTATATTAGCAGGGAACTTTCATAATTAAAAATTCAATTTCTTTAATATATGTAATGCGATTGAGATTTTCAGTTTTTCTTATGGCAATTATGTCTTTTAAGAATTATTCCATATCAGGGACGCCTGGGTGGCTCAGTTGGTTGGACGACTGCCTTCGGCTCAGGTCATGATCCCAGAGACCCGGGATCGAGTCCCGCATCGGGCTCCCAACTCCACGGGGAGTCTGCTTCTCCCTCTGACCTTCTCCTCGCTCATGCTCTCTTGCTGCCTCTCTCTCAAATAAATAAATAAAATCTTAAAAAAAAAAGAATTATTCCATATCACCCATTTGAATTTATTCACACGAAATTGTTTATTACATTTTCTGATTATCCTGTTAGTATACACAGAATTTGTGTTGGTATCCATAGTTTCATTCCTTATCTTTGCAATTTATGGCTTCTTGCTATCTAGAGGACTCCAAATTTTATTAATTTTTTTAGGATCAGCTTTTCGCTTCTCTACAGTTTATTCCTTTTTAGTTTCAATTACTTCTACTTTTATCTTTATTTTTTCCAGCTCATATTTTTCCAGCTCATAAATTTCCAGCTCATAAGTATAGTGTATAAATTTTACATATTTTTTAACTTTTTAAAAAATTTTATTTTTTTATTTGACACAGAGAGAGATCACAAGCAGGCAGAGAAGCAGGCAGAGAGAGAGGAGGAAGCAGGCTCCCGGCTAAGCAAAGAGCCCCATGTGGGGCTCGATCCCAGGACCCTGAGATCATGACCTGAGCCGAAGGCAGAGGTTTAACCCACTGAGCCACCCAGGTGCCCCTATTTTTAATTTTTAAACATAATTATTTAAAGCTTTAAATTAGGGACGCCTGGGTGGCTCGGTTGGTTGAGCGACCGCCTTCAGCTCAGGTCATGATCCCGTGTCCTGGGACTGAGTCCCACATTGGGCTCCTTGCTCAGCAGGGAGCCTGCTTCTCCCTCTGCCTCTGTCTACCTGTTCTCTCTCTCTCTCTCTCTCTCTCTGACAAATAAATAAATAAAATCTTTAAAAAAATTTTTTTAAATGAAGCTTTAAATTCCCCTGTAATGAATATCTTAGCTACATTCCACAAATTTTGATATTTATGTTATTCATATCTATTCATATCTAAATATGCTGCTACTATCTAAATATTTTCTAAATTCCCTTGTGATTTTTCTTTCATATAGCACCTGAGTCATTTAGAGGGTTCCATCAAATTCCCCAAAAGTTGTAGTTTTTCAAAATATCTTTCTGTTACAGACTTCTATTTTAATTCCCTTGTGGTCAGAGAACATGCTGTGTTTATTTCTGTTCTTTATAACTTATGTGACATATTTTATTAGATTTACATCTGAGCACCTCATTATTTGTACTTTCGTAAATGGTATTTTTCATTTCAAAATATATGATGGTATGCATTTGTCAAACTCCATAGAACATTACAGCACGAAAGTAAACTAATATATGCAAATTTTTTAAAAATTGGCCAGAAGATTAAATCTAATGCAATAAATACCTTTACAAAAGATTCTAACTGTATTACAAATTTATGCATATCCTTACTAAAATGGATAGGCAGAAAAGGAGCTGATCTCAGTAACTTTGGAAAATAGTGTTTGAGTGGAAACTATAGGACTTAAGATTAAAGGACCTATACGTAAATGCTGTACTCCAGTGGTTTCTCTCAGGGACATAGGTTAACTATTCTGAAAAAACTGTATCTGTACAGCAGGTTTGAACAAATAATAGATGCTGGATGCCAACTTTTAACAGTTTAATTAGAGAGGGAAGTTTCATATAAGCAAGGAGATAGGTGACTAGAATGAGCCATGCTGTAATGGACTAGTCAGAGATTAACATGAACCCATGCTTAGCTTAATATACATACCAAAGTACAGAGAAATAATTGTATATATTTGTGTATACAGGAGTTAGAATACATACATGTTTTTGTTTTTTTTTAATTCTGACAGGTAAGAGGCCTAGAAGCACCAACACCCGAAAATTTGAAAACTGAACCACCCCAGAAAATCTGACTCCCAGGTCTTGCTTTTTAAAACCATTCTCTAATAAAAGGTATTGGGACTTCTCAGAGAAATGGCTTAATCTAGGGATGGGGCAGGAAATATACAAAATGAACCTGAAACCTCTCATAGTACTGGAAAGCAAGGAAGTGAGCAGAAAACCAAAAGGATTAGTAACTGCCCAAGGGACACAGTCGCCAACCTGAAGGAGCACCCAGTGGCCAAAGCAACAAAATAAAAGCTTAGTACTTCAGTTAGATTTGTGATAACACAAAGTAGAAGTATCAGTGAGTCCATATTGATATAAATAAGTAATTTAATGAATGGAGGATAAGAGATAAAACTACTCAACCTAAGAATTCTAAATAATTTATGTAGATATCTTCCCTCAAGAAGGTGGAGCTTAACTCCTTGAATGCCGGTTGGACAAAACACTCACTCGCTTTCAAAAAAAGCAGAGTATGGAAGAGGAGGGAGTACCCTTCTAGTGGAAGAACCTGCCAAACACTATTTTAATGAAGGTCAATATCATCAATACTAAGTCATGTTGCATGCGCCCTTGTTATTATGTGATGTAAACGATACCTCACAATTGGAAGCTCTTTTTACTCAATTTTCCTTTTATCTCTAGTTTTACTGGGTTTGTTTTGGTTTTTTTTTTTTTTTTTTAGTTTTACTGGTATTAAACTTTGGCAACATGAAGTCTTCTCATACTTATTCCTAATGACTCTCCCTTTCATTATTCACAGGTATTACCGTGAGTAAATATTTTGAGCTTCTAACTCTGTCTTGAGTAAATTTCCTGGAGGAACCAAATGACATTTGCTTCTAATGTAATAATTGATATGTTTGTGTTTAAGTCTACCAACTGGTATTTGTTTTCTATTCGCCTGTCTGCTCTTTCTTATTCTGTTCATCTTTTCCTGCCATCTCTAGAGTGAATGGATATTTTTAGTATCCCAATTTATACTGTTGACTTTTTAGTCACATCTTTTTGTGTTATTTATTTTGTAGTTTCTCTTATGCATTTTTTATTTATCAAGTCCACCTTCAAATATAATCTACTACTGGGGCGCCTGTGTGGCTCAGGTGGTTAAACATCTGCCTTCAGTTCAGGTCATGATCTCCAGGTCCTGGAGTCAAGCCCCATGTCGGGCTCTCAGCTCAGCGGGGAGCTTGCTTCTCTCTCTTCCTCTTCCTCTCCCCCCGCTTGTGCTCTCTTTCTCTAATAAAAATAAATAAATAAAATCTTTAAAAAATATATATAATCTACTACTCTATAAAGAAACCAAGAATCTTATGGAAGTATACTTCAAATCACCATCCTCCTGGGCTTTGTGACTTCACCATACATTTAACTCTACATATGCTATACATTTCACAATCTATTTTTCTTTTACTTTAAAAAGTGGTGCCTTAAAGATACTGAAAGAGATGGATTAGATCAGATAGATTATAGATAGAGATAGATTTATACATAGACATGGACATAAGTGTAGATATTTAGAAATAGCTTTGAATCTATGTTTTTTTATATTTACTTATTTATTTTCTTTTTCTGGTGTTCTTTATTGTTTCCTACAGCCTGAAGAACTTCTTTTAACTTTCCTTGTAGTGAAGATATGGAAGTGATAAACTCTCTGAGCTTTTGTTTATCAGAACAAGTCTTTATTTTACCTCTATTTCAAAAGGATATTATCTCTGAATGTAGAAATCTCTGTGCATAATATTTATTTTTCTGACACTGAAAGGATGCCATTTCAACATCTGCTTTTAATCATTTCTAGTAAGAAATCAGCAACACTCTTATGTTATTCCACCATAATGCCTTCTTTTTTTCCTCTAGGTGTTTTTACTTTTTTTTTTCCTTTTCTTTTGGTTTTAGCAGTTTGACTAGGATATGCCTATGTGCAGTTTTGTCATATATATTATGCTTAACTTCTGAATTGAGGCCATGTCCATTTTGCAAAAAAAAAAAAAAAAATTGCTATCATCTCTTTAAATCTTTTTTTATTGCATTCTTTTCTCCTGCTTGGGCTCCAAAGTGTTTGACCAGTTTATAGTCCCATAAAACTTCCAAGTTCTTTCTACTGACCTATATTTAAAGACCCTGATTCATGGGTTCTTTTCTGCTGATAAGCTCATCATATGAATTGTTTGTTTCTGTTACTGTATTTTTTACAATATCTATCCCCCTGATGATATAACCCATTTGTTCATGCTTATCATCTGCCTTTGGTCTAGATCCTTTAATATATTTATCAGAGTTACTTTAGTATAGTTGGCCTTTTCCATGAGACCCTTTACCATTTTTATTAAGTCACTTTTAAATTGCTGATAGATAATCTCAACATCTCTTGACTGCTTCTTTATTGGTTATGGGCCTCATTTTCTTTCTTCTTAATTTGTCTAATAAATATTTTGTTCTTTTTTTTTAAGGTATTTTTATTATAACAAAAGGACAGAACCTGTGGCCAGAAAGAGGAAAGAGCTGCCTAAAGGGAATGTGTTTGTTTTATTCTGTTTCTTAAGCAGGCTCCATACCCAGCATGGAACCCCATGCTGGGCTTGAACTCACAACCCTGAGATCAAGACTGGAGCTGAGATCAGGAGTCAGACGCTTAACCAACTGAGCCACCTCAAGCACCCTAGTGAGTATTTCTAATAAGTATTTCTTAATGCTATTAATTAATGTCCAATAAGTATTTCTTAAATGCCAATTTTTGAAAAATATATAGAAAAATAACATTTACACCTACAGAAGAATACTTTCCCCCTTCTGAGTCGATCTTATCTGTAGATGAGGTTGATCTAGTATCTGTTGCTTTAGTTAGATTTAGTTCACTGGCATTTCAAATGATTTGACACTGAGTTCAGAACCTTTCCTTTACTGGACGTGGGATCAGAGTGTCTTGCGCTATTTCTCTGTTCTCCTGTCCTCAGACTTCAGCAGGTCCCATGCTCATGCACCCGGGGGAGTTTTATCTCCTCTCTCTTTCCCACACCCAGTCACACGGGGACTTGTGCTTTATGCTCATTCTAAAACCTAGAGGGTTTGTAGAGATGCCCTCCATTATTCAGCATGAAAAAATCTCTGTGCACCTGCACCTTGAAAGTTACTCCAGCCCTCCTCCAGGCAGACAGATGCTTAGCCTGGCTGGGTATGAGGCATGGAGGGGCTGGGGGCTTTCTCTCTGTTATGCTTCCCCGGCCTTCACATTTTAGTGGGACCTTCACACCACTGCCCAAAGAGTACCTGAAGTGCCTGGGGGTTTCTCACAGTTCAATCATCCTCCCCTCAGACTTCAGCAGCCTCTACACACCTGACTCTCCCATGAAATCTGTCTCAGCTCTTTTGTGCTGTTCACAGTGTTTCCCAGGAGTGCTTGGTGAAGCCTGTGCAAAAGACTTGGCAGGTAGTTGCAGATTTTCTTTGTCTCTGCCTCCCTGGGATTCTAAACTGTCATACCAGCCCATTATCAGTCTTTAACAACTTATTGTAAGTATAACTGTTTTCCCTTTAGTCATAGCTCTGATGGCTTCTTCCTCCTCCCTTTGTTTCACAAGACTTAAAGCAGCCATGGATCACTTCTCTTCTAGGACAGGCTAACCACTTAATGGGTTATAATTCATCTCTCTCATGAGCTTAAGAAACTAGGACTTTAAGGTTCTTATTGCTAGGGTGGAGGGACATTCTCTTGCAACTCTATGTATCCCACGTGGAAGCAGAAATCTTCATTTATTTTGGGGGGGGGGTTCTGTTTTAAGACCTTAGAGAGGTCTTTAAAAAAGAGGAGAGAATGAGCAGGGGTAGGGACGGAGGGAGAAAGGGAGAGAGAGAAACAGACCCCCCCACTGAGCAGGGTGTCCAACACGCAGGTCTGTCCCAGGACCCTGGGCCAAGACCTGAGCCAAAGGCCGACCGGCTTAACCAACTGAGCCACCCGGGTGCCCCCCTAATTTGTTATTTTTTAATGGACTAATTTCTTCAAAAATATCTTTGAACAATGATAAATAAAAGATGTTTTCAATTTAAATATTTGTAATTAATTTATCTAACTCCTAGAAGTTTATTACTTTTAATTTCTCTAACAATATTATTGAGATGCCCACCATTTGGAATTTCTCAGAAAGATATACAATTTCTAAGTCCTGGGTTTATGAATCCTTAAATTATAAATCCAATATACAGCAGCTGAGTAGCATACATGGCTAACTGCTAAGAGAATCTTTACGAGGGGTATTTCACTATATGTAAAACTAGAACAATATTGTTATGGAACTAAGAGAAGATTATGAATTCTGAAGTATAAGTACAAAAGTTGAGGTGAGATTAAGGTAATTGCAAAGACATTAAAAGTCTTATTGAATACAAAGATTTATTGCTTAAGTCTAATCCTAGGATAATAGAAAACTATTGCAATTCATTGAAATAATAAAGGGCCCATTTCTTAGACCTTATATAAAGTGATGTGTAAAGCTTAAGGGAAGCAAGACAATATGCTTGACATAACCTGAATATAAAATATTGTCTGCATTTTCAGATACAGTCACCTTGAATATAAGCTTGAAATCTTCAAGTTGCTAAAACAAAATGCTAATAATTTGGTCATCAAAATAAATATTATTAAATAAATTCCAAAATGCATGTAATCATCCCAATATAATGACAAATTGATATTGCTGTATTTCAACAATGCATTTCTAGTTTTAAAGATGCATAACTGTCCAATTAATCAGGAAAGTTCTGAGTTAACAAATTAACAACCAGGTAATCCAGAAACAAAGAGAAGAAACAAACACTTGATTCAATATGCGGATAAATATACAGTAAATGGTAACTGAAAATTACATTTATTATTAAAAATCCCTGATGAGGGGCGCCTGGGTGGCTCAGTGGGTTAAAGCTTCTGCCTTCGGCTCATGATCCCAGAGTCCTGGGATCGAGCCCCCCATCAGGCTTTCTGCTCAGTGGTGAGCCTGCTTCCCTTCCTCTCTGCCTGCCTCTCTGCCTATTTGTGATCTCTGTCAAATAAATAAATAAAAATCATTTTTTAAAAAATCCCTGATGAATGAGTCCTTCAGTATAAAAGGACTAATTATAACTGCAATATGAGTAAAAGGAAAGTAAAAAAATACTGAATTTGGAACACCTGGGTGGCTCGGGCGGTTAAGGGTCTGCCTTGGGCTCAGGTCATGATCTCGGGGTCCTGTGGGGAGCCTGCTTCTCCCTCTCCCTCTACCCGTCCCCCTGCTCATGCTCACTCTCTCTCAAATAAATAAGATCTTTAAAAAAAATACTGAAATTTACTTAAGGCATGTACACTGTGCCTGGCACGGTTACATCAGAGCTTGTGTACTAATCCTATTGTGCATTTTATGGAACTTGGGGCTCAGAGGCCAGTATCCTGGCTCAAGTTAAAGACGAACGGGGCTTAGTTTCAAAATCAAGTGTTATCCACTTTTAATTCCATGTCCTGAGAAAAAGAAAGTAGAGGTGATAGTATCAGAAGAAGCAGCAGAGAAGTCCTAAACTTCAAAGACAGAACGTTTCTGTGAAACCAGGGAAAGCAGACATCAGAGTGGGGAAAGCCTTCAAACAACAGAATTCTCTCAGGAAACATTAAATCAATTTTTGGCCACAGAGAAAGGAATACAAATGTTGTGGCAGCTCTACGCACTGGTTATCTAATAGTGAAACAACTTGGGCAGGATTTAAAATATCACCAAATCACTGAGGTTTACGGCCAGAAGCATCCATCAAAAAGAGGCATAAAAATGCCTCTTCGTGGAGTCTAGGGACTCTTTATAAAATAAAGTTTGGTTAAAACAGAGCTAGAAATCAGCAAATAGCTTAAATAACCTCCAGCAATGCTCAAGGCAATGGAAGAGTTGACTCTGTTCATATACACAGCTTCAAGATATCCAAGTAGTAGTAAGGCTAGCAATTTAAAGACACAGAATGACCCTGAAATACAAAACACCTGGAAAAGAAAACGACCTTTTACTTTTCTGAATAACTGTCTTCCTCCTGCTACTTATTGCCCCCTGAACACTCTTTATGAAATTAATTAAAAATTAACTTTATGCATATTAACTTTCTAAACTCAGTTCACTAGTCATTATCTTCATAATCCATAAAAGCTCAGAAGAATGCTCTACATTTGGATCACAGATTTTATTTATGCCATTAAAATGTAGATGTTTGAAAAAAATTAGGAGCCTTTTATCTGGCCTATATCATAGGACAAAAGGCATAAGTGACTGGAAGTAGAATTTTGTATATCAGAATTCAAGCATATAGATAAATACACATATGCATATATGAAGTCAAGGACCAAAATAGAAAGGAAATTTTCCTGTGAAGGTTTACAACCCTTTCTGGAGATTTCATGGTATAGTCTGAAAACAGCCCCCACATGCTGAGGGCAAGGAGAACCTGAAGAAAGAGACAAGCCACTCACTCCATGTTGGTAGGTGGCAATTTTAATAACAGCAAAAGGGACTTACACACAAGGCTTGTCCTGAGCTGCAGCAAGATGGCTGGATTCCCACACCTGTCCTCCAAATCTTAAAAGCTTATAAAGAGGCCCTGACTGGGCTTAGTCACGTGTACTGCACAGGTGTTTCCAACACCGCATCACTATCGCAAGCCTGCATCCTTCGAGCAGCTTCTGGCTTCAGGAAAGGCAAGTGGAACCAGCATTCCAACGAAAGAAATGTGAGAAGCCTCCCAGTGCCCAGGCCTACCTTGGGGGCCAATCAACTGTCACGATTTTTTTTTGGCTATGTTCCCCAACAAGCTATGAAATATGGAAGTTTAAATACTATTTTGTAAGGAGGATTATTCTCTTTATAAGCTTTGTCTAGGAAAATCAGCAATATAAGTAAGTTTGTTTTCGAGTATGGTGTTATTTCAGAATGTATCCCCGCAGAATCAAACCTACTAAGTTATTGTCACAGTTCTTTTTTTCACAGAGAAAATTTGTTAATACAAATAATACTAATTATCAAAGTCAGTGGACATATCTGTGAAGATCTTTTATTTTTAACCATGGTAAGTGATTAGCCTGCAAGTAACAGAAAAACTGACCAAGAAGCAAGAAAATATTTTGCTTGGTGAAAAACTGCTGTTAAGCAGTTACTCTTTCCATGATGTAACAAAAGTATCAGAAATCTGAGTCGGTACCAGTATTAGCTAAGATTCGTTTGGATTTTAAAGGACAGGAAACCCAAAATTAAAATGAGGTTAAAAATATAGCAAATCTTTATGACATAAAAGCTCGGGCACATGGTCTCTGACCAGAAAAGTGCTTATGGAATTGGGACATCTAGCCTCCTCCTGTCTTGTTGTGCCATTTTTATATGGCTTTCATTCCCAATTCACCTTATAGACAGCTTATTTTGGCTGGAACCATATAATCTGCATTCTAGACAACAATAGGAAAAAAGAGGGCAAAAGAAAATAATCAAAAGTGGCCAATCTTTCGTAAGAGTTCAACGGTGTGACAGTGACAAGCATCAAGAAAAGTTGATAGAGGCTTTATTCCAAGCAGCCACGAGCACAGCTAAAATTCAGAAAATCTGTTATAAAGAAAAGGGTGGAATAGCGGTTCCTACCACAATATTTCAGCATTTTTCGTGTTTTTCCTGAGATAGTAAATGATTGTTCCAGTAGCACACATATGCCCAAGATTTCACTTGGGCACTGCCTCAATGGCAGGAAGATTTCACTTGGGTCATTCCTCAATGGCAGGAAGCTGGAGAGGGAAGAGCTATCTTCACATACCTCTCCCTCTGTTCTCTAAAGGGGGCAGAGGTATCCATTATCCTTTCCCAGTGCCCCCTCAGCAGACCTCCGATTGCATCGCATTTGGACCGAACGAGGTCACAGGCTCATTTGTAACTGCAAGGACAGCCGGCAGAGCAAAGGTCTGTCCAGAGAATGAGGGGTCTGTTGGAGCAAGACCAGTGAGAGTTAATCCTCTTAGACACTGGAGTCAAAACAAAATTAGAGCTTTGTTAATAAGCAATTTTAGAGAATAACATTGGCTAAGTAAACCACAGCTTTTGCCATTATAATCCGGTGTTTTGTGTGTCCTGTTAAACATGAAGGTGGAACTTGGGGTGCCTGGGTGGCTCAGTCAGTTAAGCATCTATCCGTCTTTGGCTCAGGTCATGATCTCTGGGTCCTAAGATCGAGCCCTGCATCCGGTTCCCTGCTCAGCAGAGTCTGCTTCTCCCTCTCCCTGCCTCCTGCTTCTGCTCACTCTCTCTCTCTCTCTCTCTATATATATATATATATATATAAAATTACAGTGGAACTTAGGACCAGATAAGGTGAATATTCTTCAGCTGCTTTTAAAAATCCAATGGCATAATAAAGCCAAGAATAAAAATACTCAGCACACATATTCAGTTTTGGAAAGTGGTATTAGAAAATGGAAGAGAACATTTTTTAAAAAGAAAGAAAATAATTTTTTTAAAGTTCCTAAATATTGCTTGGGTTAAATAAGAAATCAAACCATATTGTAAACTATTAGAATTGAACGAAACTGGGATTGCAACATGCAAAAATACTACATGATGAGGCTGAAATTTTTCAGAAGAAAATTAAAAGTCTTAACTGTTATGAGAAAATAAGAAAGAATGACCAATAAACATTTCATTTTGTAAGTAATAATAACAATGTATCAAATCAAATTTTAAGAAGAGATACACAAAAGTGAAGGTGAAAATTTATTTAGGGGATAAAAGCCAAGAATGTTTTAGAACTAAACATCTATTAGCCTAATTTAATATATTACTAGGTCAAAAGATAAAAATATTAAATGTATCTTTAGATGTTACAGGAGAATTTGAAACCATCAGTATGCATCCTTGATTTTTAAAAAACAATCTTATAACAAACTAAAAATAAGAGAAAAATACCTTTAAGAGTATTATGAATCGGGGCGCCTGGGTGGTTCATGGGTTAAAGTCTCTGCCTTCAGCCCAGGTCATGATCTCAGGGTCCTGGGATGGAGCCCCGAGTTGGGCTCTCTGCTCACCAGGGAGCCTGCTTCCTCTCCTCTCTCTCTGCCTGCCTCTCTGCCTACTTGTGATCTCTGTCTGTCAAATAAATAAATAAAATCTTTTTTTTTTTAAGAGTATTAGGAATCAATAGGAAACCCCTTAAGAGTGAACAAGTAATGCCTCAAGTCATCAATTATTTTTCACATTATTCTTCTAATAAATATAGTATGAAAATTAAAGAATTTAGTCATCTAAATAATGGAAAGTTAATAAAAATTATCATTGTTATTGTCATTAATAATAAATAGAAGTATGTTATAGATTATAGTATCATCTTGGGGATGATGCTTGTTTTTCCGGGTGTCTTTCTCACAATTTCTAAAGGTATAAACTTGTACACCACATACTTCCTGCTTCCAGAGATCCCTGGGAGCACAAGAAGCAGCCAAGAACATTCAGCTAATCTTGTATTGAGTTCCATCTCAAGAACCAGAACTGTCAGCCAGTACCTGGCTATAAATCTGATATTTAACCTAAATATCTCTCAGTCTCCAGCTTTATTTTGTACACCAAACTCAAGCTTGAAATAAAATTCTAAACACTGCAACAAAGAGTTTGATTAGTATAGAGTAGTCAAATTTCCAAGCAAAGTCAGAAAGATGCAAGATAAAATACACCATACTCTACACTGTATCCTTGCTCTATACCAAAGGTCAATAATATTATGAGAAATAACCAGTTTTTTTAAAGCTAATACAGAAGTATTTTACTCACAATACAAGTAAATAAAAGTAAAACAAATTGCACATTGAGATGCAACACTTTTACATAGAAATAATAAATCTTTATTTATTTTATTTTTATTTTTTTTAATTTATTTATTTGTCAGGAGAGAGGGAGAGAGAGCGAGCGAGCACAGGCAGACAGAGTGGCAGGCAGAGGGAGAGGGAGAAGCAGGCTCCCCGCCGAGCAAGGAGCCCAATGTGGGACTCCATCCCAGGACATTGGGATCACGACCTGAGCCGAAGGCAGCCGCTCAACCAACCAAGCCACCCAGGCGTCCCTAAATCTTTACTTTAAAACATAAAACACGATCTTGAATAGAGGGATATCACATGTTCCTAGAAAAGAAGAATTAGTGTGGAAAAGATTTCACTAATCTTCAAATCTATATAAATACAGTACAATTAAGTTTTTTTGGTTTTTGTTTTTGTTTTTGATTTTGCTTTAATGATTTTAATTCATATTCACATCAATTTTTTTTAATTTTTTAATTTTTTTAATAAACATATAATGTATTATTAGCCCCAGGGTACAGGTCTGTGAATCACCAGGTTTACATACTCCTCAGCACTCACCATAGCACATACCCTCCCCAATGTCCATAACCCCACCTACAATTAAGTTTTTTATCACCCAATAAAACCTGAATTTATGGCTTTTCCTAAAATATAAGCTTTACAGAGTTCCTAAAATTTAATTGGGAGGTCCTGGGTAGACTTCAATAGCTGATCTGAGAAGCAACAGAAAACGTCACAAAACTGCCAATTTCAAAAGATATGCATTAACAGATCATAGTTATACAAAATGAGCCATGATTTCTATTATCACCACCATCCCCCCCACAGAACACTGAAAACCACAAATCCAACGAGTTCATATTCCAAGTAATAACTTGAGATATAGCTACTGTTCACTCTATGTTGAGAATCCATGGAACCTTTTTTCAATAGTGGGTGGTAGTTCCACTGAGCCAAGCCAACTTAGTAAGTTTAACATAATGCCAGTGGCAATCCCAAGTTAATTTTTTAAGTTGAAAAAAATGCTTCTAAAGTTAATCTGGAAAGAGTAAATATATACATTCTGAAGAAAAATTATAACGGGCTATTTGCCTTACCTGTTAAATTTAAAAGTAGTCTGTAAAGATATCATAAATGAAATGTTCAGTCACAACACCAGACAGAGGAACAAAACGAAAAGTACAGAAACAAACTCATAAGGAAATGTAGGATTTGATGAAGCATCGAAGGTAATGATATTTGTTCATAAAATAGTGTTGGAATAGGCAAATACAAATTCAGGGAATAAAATCTTTCATATCTGTTCCTTATACCATAACCAAAAAATGTATTAAAGTAATAAACACTACACATTTCAGAAATACAAACAAAACACAGGTAAATTTTTAGAGGAAGGTATGCCAAATATTATGATGGAAGTTTTTCCTAAGCATAGATGATCAGAGACAGCAAAGAGAATGCAGTGAAAAGCTGTAAATTACCAGACCCTCAGACCTCTGTAAGAAACCTCAGGATAAATCCTTACAGGAGACATCTCACAACTTTTTTCCTTTCCTAGAGCATGGTAATTTGAAATTTTCATCAGCCCTTTAAAATATATATCAAATTATCTGGCAAAATGAATATTTGGTGTTAGAAGTGAGGATAACAGTCCCCCATGGTGGGGGAATAGTGACAGGAGAGACAGAGAAGAGGGGCGTCTGGGTGGCTCAGTGGGTTTTTTATTTTTTTTTTATTTTTTATTTTTTAAAGATTTTATTTATTTATTTGTCAGAGAGAGAGAGCGAGCACAGGCAGACAGAGTGGCAGGCAGAGGGAGAGGCAGGCTCCCCGCAGAGCAAGGAGCCCGATGTGGGACTTGATCCCAGGACGCTGGGATCATGACCTGAGCCGAAGGCAGCCGCTTAACCAACTGAGCCACCCAGGCGTCCCCTTTTTTCCCCTTTTAAACAGGTATTAGTATCATTCCTTGTTTTGATCTGGGGGAAATTTGAAGCTTAATTTTAGGTATCAGCTTGACTCAGTTAAGGGATGCCCAGATAGCTGATAAAACATTCTGGGTGTCTTTGAGGTGTTTTTTGAAGAGATTAGCCTTTGAATTGGTAAACAGAGTAAAGATCGCCCTCAACATCCCAGGTAGCCACCACCCAATTCACTGAGGACCTCATGAATAGAACAAAAAAGCAGAGGAAGAGAAAATTTGCTCTCTTTGCTGGAGCTGAAACATAACATCTCCTGCCCTCAGATACAGCTCTTCAGGTTCTGGGGCCATGTGACTTGGACTGGGACTTACACTTACAGTTCCCTGGTTCTTGGGCCTTCAGACTCTGACTGAATTACATCACAGGCTCTCCTGGGTCTCTAGCTTGCAGATGGCAGTTAGTGGGACTTCTCAGCCTCCATGATCATGTAAGCCAATGTCTATGATTAATCTTTTACATATATCTATGTATAAATTATTGACTATACTTCTCTGGCGAACCCTGACAATGCACCATTACAAAAAAAACCTACACTGAAAATCATCCTAAAATGAGGGGAACATGGGTGGCTCAGTCAGTTGGGAATCTGACTCTTGGTTTCAGCTCAGCTCGTGATCTCAAGATCATGACATGGAGCACACGCTGGGCTTCATGCTCAGTACGGGGTCTGCTTAAGATTCTCTCTCCCTCTCCCCCATCCTGCAACCCCTCCTTTCTAATAAATCATCATAAAATGATTATAATTTATGCACTTGGTTAAATTCTTTAGCCACGCACATTGGGTGAGTTAGGTGGGAGAATAATCAGCAAAAGACTTTGACAACCAGAAACAATAGCATAAACAAACGTTTTACTACATTAGGAATTGTATATCCATTTGAAACCAACACTTAATGGCATTTTGAACTATGAAATACTAGAAGCATTCCAGTTAGAATCTGAAACATGTTATCACTAACATTTCTCAGTTTTGTAACGGAAGCTCCTGCCAGTGGAATCTCACAAAAAGAAAAAAGTGGAGATGCATTACTACTGGAAAGAAGCAATCAAAATTATTATCATTGCAAGCTATATGATTCCTCACCTGCTGATAAATTTAAGACAGTCAAAAAAAAAAAAAAAAAAAAGAAAACTAGACCTAATAACCAATTTCAGCTGGTTATCAAATAAAGTGATTAGCACTTGAATCAATAGACCGAGTAAAGAAGATTACTCTCACCAACCAGGTGGGCATCATCCAATCCACTGAGGACCTGAATAGCACAAAAAAGTCATAGAAAGGGTAAATTTGTCCTCTGCTCCAGCAGGGACATCCGTCTTCTCCTGACCTCATATTGGGTGCTCCTGGCTTTAGGCCTCAGTCTTGGTCTGGGACTTACACCATTGGCTCCCTGATTCTCAGACTTCAACTCTTAGAGTGGAATTACTCACCAGCTATGACAGGCCTCCTTCTTGTCGATAACAGAATCTGAGACTTCTCAGACTCCACAGTCATGTGAGTCAATTCCTCATAATAAAACTCTGTCTCATTTCTATTTCTCTATACTATATTTCTCTAAACATATAGACATCCTATCAGTTGTTTCTCTGAGGAACCCTCGCTAACACAGGAGGGAAACCCAAAGATGCTTTATCCAGACTTTGCAAAGGTCTTTTCCTTCAATGCATCTTGTTTAACTTGACATGCTAAGAAAGGGCTTCTTTATATTGGGCAACTTCTGTGTGCCCCTGTGAATTTACTCCCTCATCTTTGCTCTGCTCTCTGCTCTGTTGTATCACGTGGTTGGTGGGCTTTCATGCCTGCTAATTTCTCTCTGCTTCGCTTAATAGGAAGCCCTAGCAAATTTTCTAAAAGAGAAAAGTGAGTGAAGTCAGGGTGTTTATTCTCCAGGATCCTTCCCTTCAAGGCTGCCCAGACTGTATCCCTAGCCAAAGGTCAATGCTCATTTCCAAAGGGCCTTGTCTACAAGATTAACTCTCCTTCCAGGTTCCAATAAGCTCTCTCTTCTTTTGTCCCTTTGGCTAAGTGCTGGTGACAGCTTCACTGCTGCCTGTCCCTAGTTCCCATTTTACTCCTGCGATTCCTCTGTAACTCCAGTGCTCCCCTTTAATTAGTCCCTTTGTGAATCAATGATCCTCAAAAACTCTTAAATTGTGTCATCTTTTGAGACCTTGAATGATACAGAGTTGGAGTAATGAAGATATTTTAATTATGTTACAATTTTATTAACTTAGTATTTTAAAATGTTCTTGAACTTTAAAGATATTTTTGTCAAGATATATTGGAGCTGCAAACATTATTAAATGCATACAGTATTAAATTTGAAATAAGGTTATGCAATGTATATAGCCAAAATTAGTCATTTACAAAGTAAAGAACATGGTAAAATAAATAATTTCCTTTGATAAACTTGTGTGGGTACATATATTATTGGCTTTTATTTATTTATTTATATTTATTTTTGGCTTTTAGAATGACTAAATAAGAATCAAGAAAAAAAATCAGAAACAAATCCATTTAGTTTGTTATAATCATGATCAAATTTTCTAATTTATTTAATGAAAGAAACAATGATCTATTATTAAAACTAACAGATCTGATAGAATACAATTTAATTTTTGCAAATTAGAGGTAAAAGAAATTAAATCTTTTATAAGTGTGAATAAGGTAAGAGTTGGTTGTGATTGGAGATACAGCTTTTGATATGATTTAATAAAATGGGTTTTAACTTCCTTATTAAATAAGCAGAAACTACAAATCAGAAATCTCTCTCTCATACACACACATTTTATATTAAAACTTTTACCTTGAAAAATTTGTTATACAACATCTCAGGTACATTTACTTTGATTCTACGGTTTGAAAATGCTTTCATTATGAGGAAGAGTACTGAGAATAGCTTATTAAAAATTGCTTATGATTAAATACCTAGGGTCAGAGAGGACCAAAGATATTGGTAGCATTCAGTAATTTCTTTGTTTTTTCTTGTGCTCACAGAACTCTCCCTTAATTATGATGAATTCCTTACTAGTAGCCAGGGGTTGGAAGAGGTGATGTTATTAAAGGAAATTTGTCATCATACAAACCACCCCATTCTACCATATATCAGATTCATTACATTGTATAAGAGGTCAAATGTCCCCTTGCAATGAGCATGTTTTGTATGCTTCACATACTTCATTCTTAAAAGACGTATTTATGATAGAAGCAGAGAGTAAGCCCTGTGGGTTTGGGGTGCATTAATTAAATCATTAAAAGTAGTCATTTTTTTTGTATCAAGTTTTTATCTAAATTCTACTTAGGAGTGGTGAAGAGGAAGGGGCAAGATGGCGGAGAAGTAGCAGCTGAGACGACTCAGGTAGCAGATCAGCTAGATAGCTTATCAAACCATCGCGAACACCTACAAATCCAACGGGAGATCGAAGAGAGGAAGAACAGCAATTCTGGAAACAGGAAATCGACCACTTTCTGAAAGGTAGGACCCGCGGAGAAGTGAATCGAAAGCGACGGGAGGAT
>PISX010016560.1:0-45785 GCA_004024625.1 Mellivora capensis
TATCATGATATATAGGGTAGCTCTTATAATTATGTGTGATAATATATATAATACACCCAGTTCATTGTCTGCTCCATAGGACTAAAAAAATATTTTTCTTTCTCCATCCCTCATGACCCTGATAGCCCTTTATTACATAAACAGAATATCATCATCTCAGAACTACTTCACAATTCAGAAAAATACTTAGTGTTTTGTTGTATGTTTCAAAAAAAGGAAAGAAAATAAACACTAGAAAAATGAGTTTCCTTGGCAAGAGAAGGTCACCCACCTGGCAATAAACACCCCTACCAAATGCCAGTCTTTCTCCACCTTTTTAATTAAACTGGTTTATTTGCAGACGTCAAGAATCAACAGAAAATGCAGGCCAATATATGCAATAGAGGAAGAGAAGATCAAATACTACTTCCTTAGGAGCTGTGGTGACATATTCTCAGTCTCTCTAACGTGGTGGGGCATCTGACTTTTGACTCTGTTACACCACAAGGCATGGAGCACCCTATGTAGTAGAACAAACACAACTGTTGCTTCTTAAGTACCTTCTTCCAAAACAGGCAAGGACACAGAATTGAGAATTTTTTTTTTTTTTCCCATGAAAATTTGTTACTTTGCCCTTTGGCTGATTAGGTCTTTTTTGTGTCACTTCCAGAATAATTTTTTTTTTTTAAATAGTTAAAACCAGGGTGCCTGGTTGGCTCAGTCAGTTAAACATCCAACTCTTTTTTTTTTCCAGATTTTTCTTTTACATTTCATTTCTTTTCAGTGTAACAGAATTCATAGTTTTACACCACGCCCAGTGTTCCATGCAATGTGTGCCCTCCATAATACCTACCACCTGGCTCCCCCAACCTCCCACTCCCCACCCCTTCAAAACCCTCAGGTTGTTTTTCAGAGTCCATAGTCTCTCATGGTTCATCTCCCCCTCCAATTTCCCCCAACTCCCTTCTCCTCTCCATCTCCCCATGTCCTCCATGTTATTTGTTATGCTCCACAAATAAGTGAAACCATATGATAATTGACTCTCTCTGCTTGACTTATTTCACTCAGCATAATCTCTTCCAGTCCCGTCCATGTTGCTACAAAAGTCAGGTATTCATCCTTTCTGATGGAGGCATAATACTCCATATTGTATATGGAACACATCTTCCTTATCCATTCGTCTGTTGAAGGGCATCTTGGTTCTTTCCACAGTTTGGCGACCATGGCCATTGCTGCTATAAACATTGGGGTACAGATGGCCCTTCTTTTCACCACATCTGAATCTTTGGTGTAAATACCCAGTAGTGCAATTGCAGGGTCATAGGGAAGTTCTATTTTTAACTTCTTGAGGAATCTCCACACTGTTCTCCAGAGTGGTTGCAACAACTTGCATTCCCACCAACAGTGTAAGAGGGTTCCCCTTTCTCCACATCCTCTCCAACACATGTTGTTTCCTGTCTTGCTAATTTTGGCCATTCTAGCTGGTGTGAGGTGGTATCTCAATGTGGTTTTAATTTTAATCTCCCCGATGGCTAGTGATGATGAACATTTTTTCATGTGTCTGATAGCCATCTGTATGTCTTCATTGGAGAAGTGTCTGTTCATATCTTCTGCCCATTTTTTGTAATGATTATCTGTTTTGTGTGTGTTGAGTTTGAGAAGTTCTTTATAGATCCTGGATATCAACCTTTTGTCTGTACTGTCATTTGCAAATATCTTCTCCCATTCCATGGATTGCCTCTTTGTTTTGTTGACTGTCTCCTTTGCTGTGCAGAAGCTTTTGATCTTGATGAAGTCCCAAAGTTCATTTTCGCTTTTGTTTCCTTTGCCTTTGGAGACATGTCTTGAAAGAAGTTGCTGTGGCTGATATCAAAGAGCTTACTGCCTATGTTCTCCTCTAGGATTCTGATGGATTCCTGTCTCACATTGAGTCCTTTATCCATTTCGAGTTTATCTTTGTGTATGGTGTAAGAGAATGGTCGAGTTTCATTATTCTACATATAGCTGTCCAATTTTCCCAGCACCATTTATTGAAGAGACTGTCTTTTTTCCACTGTATATTTTTTCCTGCTTTGTCGAAGATTATTTGACCATAGAGTTGAGAGTCCATATCTGGGCTCTCTACTCTGTTCCATTGGTCTATGTGTCAAACATCCAACTCTTGACCTTAGCCCAGGTCATGATCTCAGGGTGGTGAGATCCAGCCCCACATCTGGCTCCATGTGGAGTCTGCTTGAGATTCTCTTTCCCTCTGCCCCTCCCCTACTCTCTCTCTCTCTCTCCCCCTCAAATAAATAAAATCTTTAAAAAATAAAAATAGTTAAAACCCAGCTGAAACTGAATAACATTATGTCCAACTTGACTTTTGCAGACTTTCTTATTTGACTCTACATTTATGAAGCATATTTTCTTTAAACATACAACAAATGATTGCCATTAGTTCTGAAAATCTAATAAGAAAATATGACCTTGGGGCGCCTGGGTGGCTCAGTGGGTTAAAGCCTCTGCCTTCAGCTCAGGTTATGACTCCAGGGTCCTGGGATCGAGCCCCGAATCAGGCTCTCTGCTTTGCAGAGAGCCTGTTTCCATTCCTCTCTCTGCCTGCCTTTCTGCCTACTTGTCATCTCTGTCTGTCAAATAAATTTAAAAAATAATATTTAAAAAATGACCTTGCACAGTCAAGGAAGGAACAGCACTAGGGTTTCATCTAAACATTGAATCATGAAATAAAAAACAACAATGATGGTTTTATTACCTAGAACACGTAGCGGGTACTCTAACGTTATGAGATGTTAGACAGTAATGGTTAATGGTCAGACAAGATAACTGGGCTGCTTTTGGATTCTGCCCTTGGTTTTGCCAATATTCTCTTAGCCATTGTCTTATTTGGGGTTATAGATGGCTTATGATTAAATTTATCATAGCATAGCACTTAAAATAAGAATCAGTGTATTAAGTTACTTGACAAAATCAGTGTTCTATATCTCCACCTGGTGGAAATGAGGGCCAGACCAAATACAATTAATTATACTAGGGAATAAATATAAAGATACCAGATCAAGAAATTTCAGAGCAGGAAGAGACCTATAAGATCAGGTAACAGGATTTTTTTTTCTTTTTTTGTGGTGGCAAAATTGAGTCAGAAAAAGTAAACCACAATTTTAGACAAAAAGTAAAAAATTAGTTTTGTGAGCTTAGGAGGAAAAAGATAAGTGTTAAGACAGCAGAGGAGAAAGTACTGCACAATGTAAGAAAAAAAACAGTGCTAAACGGCTGCCTCTGATAGATGGGTTTTGAAACAGAAGCATGGCATCCAAAAAGGGAGATAAAACGGAAGTCCATTTTCAGAAAGTTCTAGGTCCCACTTTTGTGAGAAGCATGACCAATCTGGACTGTGTTTTAGAGAACAGTGGCCAGGAAGATGAGATTTAGCTCAGTTTTATATTATGTGTGGAAAAGCTAATCAAATTTAGACTGAAGAATTAAAAAAAAAAAAAAAGATTGTGGCATCCAAAAAGCGTTAAGCGTACCATTTAGAACAGACTATATTTTTGGTGTAACTTGAGATTACTGAAAATAATACAAATTATAGGAAGTGAGTCTTGTCATAAATATAAAGGAAATATTTTAAATGGGACAATAGCTAATGAATTGAATATTTACATTGCTACTGGCACTCTTCTATAAACTTGAGATATACTGCCTCAAATCTCATTTCAACTGTATAATTTAGGTATTAATATTTGTGCCATTACAGAAATGGGGAAACTGAAATTAAAAGGTGTTTTAAAAATGAACTTGCCTAACGTCACAGTGTATGACCAAACCAGAATTTGAACCAAAGATGTTTGGCCGAAGAGCTGGTAGTATTACTATTTCCTTCTGCCAATATTTGATGTAGTCAGGGTGATTAATCTAAGGCTGGTTTACTACTAACCTTAACTTCAACATGGAATGAATATCTGATAGATTTTCAGGGCAAAAGATAGACTTCCCAGTAAAAATGTTTTCTCTAAAACCTAAGCCATGCCTTAAAATCTATGTGACAATGTGTAATCCCAAAGGTTAGGGGAGCAGTCATTCCTTTCAGTTGTGCAAACAGAACTGTGTGAAGTCCTACTAAGGAGCTCAGAGGACTTCATAGAATTTCCTCAGGCACATCCATTCACCTGAGTGATTTTCAACTTTTCCATATGCCAGCGCATTGTCCTAAAAATGCCAGGAAGTTAGACATCTAAGTGGCAAGACCTAGTGGATGGGAGCTCAGTTATGGCTACTATGGGCATGGGGACAGGTAACTTTTATTGGGTTCTAAGGAAGTGGACACTTGTGTATTCTGACCTTATGTAAGGTAGTTGTAATTATTTATACTAAGTCTTTATAATTTCCCTTAATATGTTGACCATAGACATATGTTGATTATAGACATTGTTAGCTTTCTTTGAGTAACAGGAAACCACTGGAGCTAGAGCAATGATGAAAAATCATTCTTCATCAGAAATTATATAGAAACTGATAGGACACAGCGACAAGTACACAAATGATCCTCCAGAATTAGAAACAGAAATTCCAGTACTATTGGGATTCTCAATCCTCTGGACATGCTCTTTGCTGTATCCCTCTCTATTCTTCTTCCTAATTAAAATCATTGAGTTTTGGGGCATCTGGTTGGCTCAGTCAGTTAAGCATCTGCCTTCAGCTCAGGTCATGATCACAGGGTTGTGGGATTGAGCCCCACATAGGGCTCCTTGCTCAGCTGGGAGTCTGCTTCTCTCTCTCTCTCCCTCTGCCCCCCTGTCCCACTCATGACTTTTCTCTTTCTCAAATAAATAAATTTTTAAAAAATCTTTTGAAAAAAATCATTGAATTTAAGCCTCAAACTTTTCATTGCATTTTCTGAGAATAAAGATTTACTCTTTAACAACCACAGTACATTTCTCAAAATCATGCATTAATCATTGATAACATACTCTAATCTACATTTCATATTTGAATTTTACCAATGATTAATACTTCAGAATTATCTAATCATATATTCATTTGTATGTTTTTTATTTACTTTTATTTATTGAAGTGTCTACTGTCTAAAGTCCAATCAAGTCTCTCTTGTTGGATAAATTTCACTTAGTCTCAAAAGATCATCATTAGACTGTATTGCTAAAAACTGATGTAACATTTCTAAACTCGCTGAGTTGTAAAGTGAGAGCTGAGACAGTTCATACAGCTTAAATAGCCATGTCCCTTAGTGATAAAGGAATCCAATGAGTGAAGTAGCATGTTCAAGGGATACAGTCTAGAAGAAAAGAAGTAAAAGAACTCCAGAATCTTGAATTCCAGCTAACACATTTTATTTTTCTCCTTTTATTAGTTCTTCCTATTCATTTGTCCTCTGGTGTCTTCTCTGACTTATCTACATGGCAGTGCTTAAAATATTAAGTATTCGATGATTGAAGAGCAAATGGCTGCTCAGAAGGAAATCCAAAGGACTCTTCAGTGACCCTTTTCATTGTACTACTGAGAAACCACAAATAGATTCCATATAAGCTAAAGATTGTTGGACTGTAGGAGTCTTTAGAATGGAGAAAGGAAGCTATACTTTCTCATGTGACTCTGATATTTTAGATGGTATTCAGAACCAGAATAGACCCTGTCAATGAAATGAAGGAAGAAGAAATAAGAAAAGGTAAGGAAATGAGGAGTGAGTATATAAGTGAGTATAAAGAGAGTCTGGAAATATGGAACACCTCGATTTCATCATCTTTGTTTTTTATCCTGAAAACAACTAATTCTCTTGTTTCTTTCCCCCTTCAAAAATATTTAAGAAATACTGTGTTCTAGACTGAAGCAAATATGCAAAGATTCAGAGCTAAATGACGGTTACATTACAGTCAACAGCTGAAGAAGCAGAAATGGAAGCACGATAAAATATGACTTTGTAGTAGAGGTATACACACTATATAGAAATTATTGCCCTCTCTGTATTAAAATTGATAGTAAAGGGGAACCTGTGTGGCTCAGTGGGTTAAGCCTCTGCCTTAGGCTCAGGTCATGGTCTCAAGGTCCTGGGATTGAGCCCCACATCGGGCTCTCTGCTCAGCAGGGAGTATGCTTCCATCTCTTTCTCTGCCTGCCTCTCTGCCTGCTTGTGATGTCTCTCTCTCTCTCTCTATCAAATAAATAAAATCTTTAAAAAAATTGATAGTAAACATGATTTCAACAAGCATGATGTAGCATCAGAGTATACCTTCTTAGTATAAACTTGCCTCCCCACAACTTTTTGCCACAAAAATTTCTGTGTATTGGACCAAAACTCTTCAGGGTCAGCTTGAAATCTGTATTATATGTCTAGCAAGTAATAGTTTTCCTGGAGAATGGAATCATTGAATATAAATGGCAACCATATTTATTAGTGATACATCAACATTCCTCATAACTATTGGTAAGATATAGAAAATTATTCTTTTGAAATTCAACCAGAAATTGGAAAATAGCATTAGGATTTCATGAGTAAAATCCTGGATCTGTTTTGCAACCTGGGTGAACTATCTTCTACAACAAGAGAGTGGAAAGAACATGCAGGGACTATATATAGTTTCAGATGAATTATGGATTTCAGTGAGGTCAGTTAGATGATAGCAAACAAGTCAAATGCGTGGTGTGGGAAAGGAATTTACAAAACTAGGAAACTAAGTTTAGAGGATACTATCAAAACACAAGCATAGAAAAGACAAACCTTCAATTACTAGGCTTAAATATACATACATAAAAACTTTGACCAACAAGTGTTACATCAACTTAGTACTGAAGTCAATAGAATGCTGAATTTATAAGTAGGTAAAAAAGCTTCTCACATCCTTTCTCTCTAAGGCCAGTACTGGCCCTGGAGATTAGTGCCCACCAACACCTGCAGGTGGTGGTCAGTGTTGGAATGGAAGCTTATCTGTGAACGTTGGAAGCCAGAATCATGCTTAGCATATAGCAAATGCTGAATCAAATTACATGGAATGAATACTTAGCAGGTTGGGACAAATACAATAATTGCCTACATGTTGACCCAGAGTCACTGGAAAAGAAACATAGGAAAGGCAGTCTGAAGTTTATCTTTGAATAACTACCACCAAGATGACTATATGAAACAGAAACAAAAAAAAAAAATTAGCCAATCATGTATAGGGCATGATCAAGTCAAGATGATGATACTGGAATTATTAAATAATTCCAAGGAGATTATGTAATGCTAAGGAGATTATGTAAATTATGCCATCTAACTAAAAAAAAATCTTATTACAAAGGAGAATATTATTTGCATGGAGGAAATGGAAATGAAGACTTTTGAGACTAGACTGCTGTCCTATGGTGACAAAGCTCCAAAGCAGTGGACCTAGAAATTTAATTCAGATTTATCTCCTTCTCAAGTCTGGTCTGAGTTTACTCATCTAGAAAAGGAGATCTGCACATCCAATCAAACATGAGAAGTGCATATTTGGCATATGTAGACTGTGGATCTCACTGGGAAGCACGGTGTTTCCTGCCGCTAAATGTTTTGTCTATGTAATTTGGGAACGCTGTGTTATCAAAATGCTCTGTTTCAGAAGAGGTCAGCTCCTCAGTTCCTCATTAGCTACCTGGGCAGCAAACTGGATGTATTATAACTCAAAAGCAAAGAATCTCACTTTCACATAGATAAGCTTTCATTCGAACCATGCAGGAGTGTAGTAGAGGAACCAAGTTAAATATGGCTGAGGGCACCAATAAGAGAAACACCTTAAACAAAACCAGAATAAGATTTGCTACATCACTATGTCTGAGGCCTAAATGTATAAGTAAACAATTCATGGAATAAAATAACTATTGTCCTTCTTATATTTTGCTTTTGAGGCAACAGAGTTTGGAGTAGCTAAGCTATTGGTAGGTAATTAGTTGTTTATAATTCATGAAGGATAGTAATGATAATGTAATACTGTGACAGAGGTTGTGGTAGGTAGACTTCCAAGATGGCCTCCAGCAATACCCTCTTTATTCCTCTTTATGGTATTAACACACTATGGAACCCCTCCATTTGGGTGTGGGCTACATGTAATGACTCGTTTCTTTTTTTTTTTTAAGATTTTATTTATTTATTTGACAGAGAGAGATCACAAGTAGGCAGAGAGGCAGGCAGAGAGAAAGGGGAAGCAGGCTCCCTGCAGAGCAGAGAGCTCAATGCGGGGCTCGATCCCAGGACCCTGAGACCATGACCTGAGCCGAAGGCAGAGGCTTAACCCACAGAGCCACCCAGGCACCCCTAATGACTTGTTTCTAACCAACAGAATACAACATAGGTACTGAGATGCCACTTCTATGATTTGGTCACAAAAGATTATCACTTCTTTCTTGATGTAAATTCCCTTTATTGCCATTTTGCTCATACATTTTGATAAAGTAAGCTGCATTAGGAAGAGGTCACCATGGAAAGAGACTGAGCATTGTCTCCAGACAACAGCCATCAGGAACCCTCTGTCCAATAGCCTTTGAGCAACTCAGTCCTGCCAACTACCACCTAAATGTGCTAGAAGACTTGTTGAGCCTTCAGATGGAATGACCAACCCCAGGGCTGAGATACTCTTTACAGCCTCATGACGGACTATGAAGCAGAGGCTCCAGATAAACTGTGCCCATGTTTTTGAGTCACAGAAATTTGGAGATAATAAATATATGTTGTTTTAAGCTACCAAATGTGGAATAATTTGTTATGCAGAAACAGATAACTAATAGAAAAGAATTTACTGATAATGGAACTATTAGCAATGTTAGAATTATCTTTCTCTAGATTGATTACATATCAGATCCAATTTCTAGCATCCACAAAACCTGATGTGAATTCAAGAGTTACACTTGAAAACCATTTTTAACTATATTTTGCATCCATCTTACAAAAGCAATATTTCTTTTCTGTCATCTTCATTTTACAGCCTAACCTAAAGAAAGCACACAGAGACTTTAAAAAGGAGGAAGAGTGAAAACTGAAATAAAATGTGAAATCATCAATTCAAAGAAAGAAAATCCTGTGTTATAGCCTGTAACCTTAGAAACATTAACTCTACTATTTGGGGTTATTTCTAATATAATTTTGTCATAAATTATAACTGGAGTGCATTATAAAAGAAAACTTTGAGTCATCTTACATTACTAATTTTGAAACACATTCTTTGTGTAGAGTTAATTGAAAAATTACTTTGAAACAGTAGACAATTATGTTAAATCTTATTGTGTTAGTATATAATTGAGGAAGTGCATAACAAAAGACATTTACTCTGTCAAAAAAATTGAAGCAAGTTAAATATTTGATTATGTGAATATTTTTCTACCTTTTTTTGATACTAGATCAATTTTTTAACCTTTTATAGGAAGTAATAAAGTCAATGAGATTTTTTTCTCTTTTTTAGAGAGCATGGTCGGGGGCAGGAATGGAAGGGCAGAGTAGAAGGGAGAGAGAGAATCTTAAGGAGGCTCCATGCCCAGCACAGAGCCCAACATGGGGCTTGATCCCACAACACCAAGATTATGACCTGAGCCGAAATCAAGAGTTGGACGCTTAACCAGCCAAGCTACCTAAGCGCCCTGAGATCTCATGTTTAATAGGGTTATCTAATTCAATTTCATACCCCATCAGTATTTCATTGCAGTTCTCCTTACCAATCTAACTTGCCACAACAGACTTTTTTTTTTAAACGTCAAAAAATGGCTTCCTTTACTTCAGAATTCCACATATCCTTAAATATCTTAATATTCATTGTAATCATTCATTGCAATGCATTTTTTGTATTGATTCCCCACAATAACCCTCTCAACCACTCCGTGAAGTAGCATTTTTTATTTCAATTTATATATAAATTAGCATACAGGGGCACATAGAGGATAAATAACTTTCAAGGTCAAATGGTAAAGGATAAATTCATACACAGGCAATCTCACCTCGAAGTGCATTCACTGAAGTTTTATGTCATACTGTCTACTATGTACACACTGAACTCTGACTTTTTAAACCTATGTTGCTTTTTCTCTTTCTTCTCCCTCCCCTCCCCCTTACTCTCTTTCTTTTGTGTTTGCAAATTTTGCAGGTGTATCTTATTTTTCCTGTTTGTTTGTTTGTTTGTTTGTTTTTTCTGGTACTTACAGATGCCCAGTCCCTACCCTTTATGAATAAACAGAACTTTACCAAGGTTCCTACCTTCATAAATATTCATGTTATTTATTTATGCTATTTGATATCAACCATTAACTGGGATTTTAAGATATTTTAACTATGAGCAGAACTTGGGCTGAGTTAATGTGAAAGATACCAGCTTGGGGTTTCTGAAAACCAGATAAAGAATATTATAAATTACAAACCCATTATGTCTACTTGTGTCCCACCTCTATCTCAAACTGCTAGTAGAGTCCAGCAATCCCTTCAGAACATCCTCTTCTTTCAAATATTTGAGCTGAAAGGCTGAAAATTGTCTAGCAGGGAGAACCTGTAAGTCTTCATGTAGATTTCAGTCTGATAATGGCCATGTTGGCATTAGGACCGTCATCAAGAACAGGAATATGAAGTCAGACCCCCTGAGTTTCAATCACAGCATCTCCCATTCTAGCTGGGCAACCTCTAGTGAGCTCTAGTGAGCTACTTAACCTCTCCGTACCTCATTTACATTTGTAAAACAATGATAGTAATCTCTACCTCGTGGTTTCATTATGAAGATTAAAAGGAACTGGTATCAAGTGTTACTTAAGTATTGGTAAAATACAAATGTGAACATTTAGAAGATGAAGTAGAGTATTTCAATAAGAGAAATGAATGCTAGCTAGAACATGCAGTGCTTGAAAGATGGGCAAACTGGGGTGCCTGGGTGGCTCAGTTGGTTCAGCAACTGCCTTCAGCTCAGGTCATGATCCTGGAGTCCCAAGATTGAGTCCCACATCAGGCTCCCTGCTCAGCAGAGAGTCTGGTTCTCCCTCTGACGCTCCCCCTTCTCATGCTTTCTCTCTCTCTCAAATAAATAAATAAAATCTTAAAAAAAAAAAAAAATGGGCAAGTAGAATTAGATCCCAACGTTCCTGAAGCCAGGCAACTTAGTGTTGCCTTCCTAAGAGATGTCCTTTGTACCACTACAATAAATTCTTTTATATTTAAGCTAAGGTATTATGAATGAATTTGTCTATTAACAACTAGATAAGACTTAGAATTCTAATATAAATTAAAAGGATTCTAATTGTTAATGTTAACAAAATGCTTAACACAATGTATAGCACATTTTTTTTTAAAGATTTTATTTAGAGAGAGAACATGAGTCAGGGGAGGAGCAGAGGGAGAGGGACAAGAGGACTGTGTGCCAAGCACAGAGCCTGGTGCAGGGCTTGATCTCATGACCCAGAGATCATGACCTGAGCCAAGATCAAAAGTCAGATGTTCAACCAACTGAACCACCCAGACACCCCAGTGCATAGATTTTTAAGAAATGATATCATTCTCTCTAGTCCATCTTTACTAATATTTAATTCTAATACAGAGTTCTGATTTTGTAATTCCCTATCCAAAAAACTTCAGTGGTTTAATATTACCTAATGAAAACCATCTAATATTAGGATTTTTTTTTTTAATATTTAGATAGAGCATCAGGCAGAGGGTGAGGGAGAAGCAGGCTCCCGGCTGAGCAGGAAGCCCAATGTGGGGCTTAATCCCAGGACCCTGGGACAATGACCTGACCAAAGGCAGACACTTAACCAACTGAGCCACCCAGGTGCTCCTAATCTTAGGCTTTCAACATCCACCTCCCTTTCATTATCCTCTCCCAATAAAGTTAATTTCATTTTTTAACAAGTGCCCAGTTGTGAGTTACCCATCCCAAACTGCACACATTCTGTTCATTTGCCTATTCTTGTTTTTTGGGGCTTCTGAACAAGAAACATGTTTTGCTATCCACGTGCTCTAACTCTTTGCCCTATATCCTTGACATAATTAATATAGCTTTGCTTTATTAGAAATTACATTGTTTTTAGCCACACAACCAAACTGCCTTGCCCACTGAAGCCCAATTAGTAGGCAGTTGTCATACTGTAAATTCTCAAAATCACCACTCTATCTAACCATCATATTATAAATAGTCCCAAGGCACAATCAAGAGATTTTATAAAAACCCAATTATTTCATCAGTTACTCCTGGCAATTTCTAAGATGAGGTTTATTTCTTTACTTATGTCCTTCTACCATGGGTCTTAGGTTATCAGAAGGTTTGGAAAATCAGCATGTAAACTAAGCTCTGCTTCTCTCCCTTAACTATCTTCCTGAGCATAATAAGGCTGGTATTATGAGTGCTTGTAATCAAGAACCTGACTCTTGAGGGCATTTCAAGTTTTTGAGCATCTGCTTTATTTAACTGCTCACAAAATGTCATGTTAGCATTAGCACCTTTACCCGTTTATAAGAAGATTTTTTTCTTCATTAAAATCACAATCGTACTTAATCTATCTTCCTTCTTTATTCATATTATGTGGTGATTTGTTACCTGAAAAGTATTTGAAATATTTCATTGAAAATATTTATGAAAGTTATCAGTAAATATCAGGCTTGCCAAAACCAGAAACAGTAAATATATATATTAAATATATATATATATATATATTTATATATATATATGGTGAGAGAGAGCAGGGAAGGGACAGAGGATGAGGGAGAGAGAGAGAGAACCTTAAGCAGGCTCCACACCCAGTGTGGAGCAACCAGGAGCTCAATCTCATGACCCTGTGATCATGACCTAAGCCAAACTCAAGAATCAGACTCAACTGACTGAGCAACCTAGGCACCCCTAAAAACTAACTTTAGAAAAAAAAGAAAAAAGCTATATAAAAACAGAATTTCCCATTTTTATTTTATCTCACAATGAAAACAACTCCATGGCTTGGTGAAATGAAGAGATCTGCTTCACGGTTTTTTGGATACTTTATTTTTCTGTGGCAAATAAAATATCTTATTTTAAAAGCTGAAATGTGTCCAAGTTGTGTCAATCTAGTGCAGAAAAAAAGACATAAAATACAGATGCTAATGATCATGAAGCTAACTGAATACTGTGACCAATTCTGTCTAGAAGATCAATTTTTCAAAGGATTTAGTCATAGTGATCTCAGATAGGGATGACAGATCCATTTATAAATAGTTCTTTTCTTGGGATGTAGCTCCTCTGTGATCTATACAGCTCTTGGCTCATTCAGTAAATATTAAATGCAGATATAAAGGATAATTATTCTTGCCCACTTGTCTAAATTGCCCACTTTGACACTAGAAAAGAGTAATTTTGATAGTTACCATTCAATAATATGGTCTTTAAAAGACTAAATCGCTGTAGATGTTTTTAGAATATTGGCTAATAGGCCTTGATCTTGTGTTTTCTATGTCATTATACAAGTCACTCAAGGCCAAGAATTACCACAGAATGACTTTTGGAAACTATTTATTCAAGCTTTCCTTAAATCATCATTGCATTTTCCAAGGTATATACTTCATATTACCTATTAATCCCAGAACACATCAATCCCAATGAGCTAATAAATTTCCAGAAGTACTGATTAGTAGTAAAATGTACAATGGCACAGAAAAAGCATGACCTTGGGGATGAAGCCGACCCACGTCCTAATTTCAGCTCTGTTCTCTGCTACCTGGGCAAGTTAATTTGTCTCTGTGCATATTGGAAGGAGTTATCTGTAACTAGAGCTAGTTATTTATTCTTCTTGCTATTACTTCTCGGAAATGGAAATGTAGTTTGCTCACAGACAAAATAAAACCAGGCGTGCTTTCCCATCAGACTGTCTGAGGACTAGATGAAATAATTAACATAAAGTTCCCTTATAGAGTTCTAGGAACAAAGTAACCATTCACTAAGGTTTTTATTTCTCTCTGCCTCTCCAGATCTGTCTAGCACATTTTGTGATTTTTTCCCTTTTAAAATTAAAGTCAGTGCTTATTTTTTTTGTTATAAAACAGTACTGGGTAGACTTACGCAAACCGTCTATTGACATAAAATTTCCAAGGAAGAATTAAACTTTGGGAAGTCCTGGATTTCCTAGCTCATCTATTTTTACCACTCATTTGTAGCTTGCATCTGTTAGGAAACAACCAAAAATGCATGCTAAGCACAGTTAGAATATTTATGATGTAATTATGGCAAGCATAATTTTTAAAACAAATTATGCTCCCCCCACCCATCTACCAACCAATTCCTTGGAATTCTACAGTACCGGTTCTACTTTAGGGTGAAGTGTGTGTATTTGCTTTAGAAATGACATTTAGCAACATCTTGTTTGCCTGATGTATATTAAGAAAGCAAAGATAAGACAGTTCTGCTCCTTTCACATATATCTGGTACAGCTTTCTCAGACATATCAAGCATTAGTACTGAATTGCAATTTCTTTTTTTTTTTTCTTTTCTTTTTTTCTTGCACAACGTGGGGGCTCAGTGGGTTAAAGCCTCTGCCTTCGGCTCAGATCATGGTTCCAGGGTCCTGGGATCAAGCCCCACATCAGGCTCCCTGCTCAGCAGGGATCCTGCTTCCCCCTCACTCTCTGCCTGCCTCTCTGCCAACTTGTGATCTCTGTCTATCAAATAAATAAATAAAATCTTTTTAAAAAATACCATTTTTTAGATAAAATAAATCTAAATGTTTGGCAAGACAGTGCTAAATTTTATTTTTCTTCCACATCTCAGTAGGTGGTTATTCCAAATGTATACATTATATTGGTAGGACAGAAAAGCTTTATCAATGATATTGTACATCATTTAAATTGTTTCACCCTTTAATATTTCCCTTGGATAGATATCAGTTAAATTTAAAATTCCTGGAAATTATGTTGTAATAGAGCTTGGTAAGCTAATGGCTAATAAAGGGATATGCTGTAGGCATATGCATTTGGTTTTTCAATGTTCTATATTCCACTTAACCAATCACATTTTTTTTCCTTAAGGTACATTTGGGAAGAAGAAATGGAACAGGAAAAATAATTATTTTTTTTCTTCAGTGTTAAAGGAATCTGAATTCACATTTTAGCACCATCAATGCCAACACACATCACCCTTGGCCAAGCCTCCTTTTCTCCCTGCTCTTTAGTTTCATTACCTATATAATAGTGCAGTGACATAGATGAGAGGGAGATGAATTATCTACACACTGGAGGACTGTAGCAGAATTCAGTGATTATTTACACAGTTGCTAGTATAATCTCTTGTTTACAAATAATGTTCTACAAATGCTTATGCCTACTTACTTTCCTAAGGGATTATTGAAATGCCATTTTTTCCTCATGATTTTATGCTACGAGATTATAGAGAGGGTGTTGTAGTTTATTCTGCTTTGCAAAACCAAATGAACACAACAACCATATACTCCTCTCAAACTTGAAAATGAAAATTAGAACAGAAGCAATAGCCTTGGATTAAAAAGAGATCAGGTATTTTTTGCCAATGCTACCAACTACCTTTTCAGAACTCATTAACAAATTCCATAAGACCGATGTGTTTTAAGAAATTAAATTCAACGTAATATGACAGCCTTTCCTGCAACTCTTGGATTTGATTAACCAGTGAAACAAATTTACAGCCAACCTATTTAATGACTGTATCCCAAAACCTTGCCAAAGCACAGCACAGACAAAAGAATCTTCCCATAATAATATCTAGCTTCATAGAATTTTTTCAGTTCCTTGGGGAATATTCATGAAAGACTTTCTCTGAATTATACTTATTTTTACTGAAGCATGTCAGTAATAAAAATGATCATACCATTGGTTGAGTTTATGAATGGTGCCATCTGTATTTATGTCTAGTCTCAAAAATAGCAGGTAAACCTGAAAACTATAAATATATAGTGTCTTAAAAATAAATATATATACAAATACATAAAAATCCATTTGGTATATGGAAACTGCCCACTCCAGACTTACTGCCTTTGAATTCAGGAATGGTGGAAATAAACATCTTTGGCATTAATGCTGAGAATGTCAGTTCTGACAAGCGCAGCATTTTGGTTTTAATGGGGTGTCCTGAAAAGTATCCCATGCTTCTCTGGATGGATAGAGCACCAGTTACTGATTGCTTTAATTTTTCCCTCAAAGAAAGCCATCAGCACTCCCTAATCTTGTATACTTCTGTACAGTATCACCTTGAAATTCACATTTACACAAAGATACAGTAATTGAACTGAGAAGGAAAAGAAAAAAGGTAAAATAAATTGCATGCCAACTGAGTGCAGGGATTGAGTAGGGAATGTCTACATGTTATTATATCTTATCTCTTGAAGAACTCTTATAATAGGTATCATCATTCTATCATTCTGTATCTATAAAACAAACATTGAGAAATATCAGTAAATGGCCCGCGGTCACATGCTTATAAGAGGTAGAGATTTGATGTAAATGGGTTTACATGTGACTCCAAATATAAGCGCTATCTGGCCTTGATGTTAAGGACAATAGAAATAGGTAGAAGATGTGGCTTGTAACAGACAGACACCACCCCATGCAGAAAGAAACTGAAAATGTAAATTAATATTATTGCATCCACAAACTATTTTTGCAACTATTGTTGCAAAGATTCCTAAATAAGTAGACTGAGCGTGTCTAGACTGAGATTGGAAAATGTCAAAGATTAGCCATAACCTCTCATAGCAGGGGAGTGTGAGGCCATGGACAGAACTAGGGCTCTGAGTTAGATAAAAGTGAATTTATGGGGCGCCTGGGTGGCTCAATGGGTTAAAGCCTCTGCCTTCGGCTCAGGTCATGGTCCCAGGGTCCTGGGATCGAGCCCCACATCGGGCTCTCTGCTCCGCGGGGAGTCTGCTTCCTCCTCTCTCTCTGCCTGCCTCTCTGTCTACTTGTGATCTCTGTCTGTCAAACAAAGAAATAAAATCTTTAAAAAAAAAAGTGAATTTATGTTGGTATTGCATTATGTGTCCTTGAGTGAATGAGTTAACTTCATCCTGCCTCTGTCTCATAATATTTAAAATAGAGGGACAATGTCAATGAGGATTGTTTATAAATGTCTCTCAGAGTGTTTGAGAAGTAAATGAGAGATATTTGCAGTGTCTTACCCAATTCATTTCACAGAGTACGTGTTTACATTAGCTTTGTTCACCTTCTCTGTTCCTATTAATATTTTGCAGAGTTGTTCTTTTCTTTTGGATCCTGTGAGATAGCTGCAATTTTATTTTTAAATATGATTTTTTTTCTCTCTTGGCAGGCAAAACAGCAATGACACCTTCATCTGACTAATATGCTTATGTGTCATCCAAATAATTATTTGCTCCCGCGGACGATGCCTTACTAGCCATGTATGATTAGGAGCCATTTGGAATAATACACCCACATATTATATAAACACCTTTTGTTCTCAAGTATTTGATACCCATGTTTAATGTGGTAGAGGAAGAAAATTATGTACATATATAATTGTAGCAACTAAGATGGGCAAAGGATAAAAATGCCACCAGAACTACTTGACTTACAGCTGGTGTATTCTCATCCTGTGATCAAAATATGGACAATGAGAAAGTAAGGTGAGAAAATAGACTAGGATGAGGGGCCAGAATTGTTAAAATTCTATTGGTTAAATAAAAAGTACCGTTCTGCTGTTTAACTATCAGTACAGAGAAGGTAGATATGTTTCTAATGAACTATGGGCATAACACCTCTCATGTCCTTGTCTATGTGCTTTAAGCATTATCACTGAGAATGGTTAGGGAGGAACTGAGAATCAAATAAACTGCCATAAATGGAGGTCAGTTATTGAACATGGAGGGAATGCAAAGAAGGAAAAGAATGAGAGAAGCAAAGTTGAATAGATTAGATAGGCACACGTTGAATGAGATCCAGGGGACAAAAGAACATCCTTCCCATACTCAGGGCTCCTTTTTTTCCACGCTGAGATATCCATCAAAAGATCCGCTCATGCACTTTTGTTTTGTTTGTTTGTTAGTTTGTTTGTTTAAGATTTTATTTATTCATTTGACAGACAGAGATCACAAGTAGGCAGAGGGACAGGCAGAGAGAGAGGGAGGGAAGTAGGCTCCCTGCTGAGCAGAGAGCCCAATGTGGGGCCAGGACCCTGGGATCATGATCTGAGCTCAAGAAAGAGGCTCTAACCCACTGAGCCACCCAGGCACCGCCACCCATGCACTTTTGAAAATTAATACTGACTTATTTAGATACAAAACAAAAAGGAGGGAGAGAGAGAGAGAGTAGAGGGAGGGGCAGAAGGAGAGAGAGAATATTGGAACAGACTTGGCATGGAGCCCAATGTGGGACTCAATCCCAAAACCCTGAGATCAGGACCTGAGCCAAAATCAAGAGTCAGCCAGTTAACCAGCAGAGCCACCCAGATGCCCCAAAGGATAGGAATTTGAATTCCTGTTATCCTGTTACCAATTTCTGGTCACCTAGTTATTACTCTAATCTATACTATCTTATCTAGAATGGACCCCTTTGATAAGAGTAAATTCATCTTCTGTAATAGCCTTTCAATCTCTGATAGGTGTCATACTCAAAAAAACTATCAACTCTAAATCAATCTCTTCATAAATTATTTCATGAAAATCTTCTTTCTATAATTAAACAATTACAGATCTTAGTATCCTCTTCATTATTGCTGGATTATTTTCTACTCTTCCTATAGTAATCATGATCCTACTTGAAAATGCCATAACAGACTCTTTCTCACTTCTTCAAATATATTAACAGCCCTTTCATAACTTTCTTACACTGATCTACTTTTTAAATATTTCAAATATCTGTACTGCTGCTATAATGCAAATGAACATTCTATTATCTGGCACATAAGGTTCTTAACCAGATCTGATGTTGAAAGACCCAGTTGCAATGGGGTTCTGGAATCTACTGGTTAAAGGCCAATAAACTGAATCATAATCAGAGTAAAAAAAATATATCAAAATAAGTATGTTCTGGTAAAACTTTGAAGTCATCATAAAAAGGGACCTAAAGAATTTTTTCAACATTCAATGTATTTCTTTTCTCTGACAGTCATCTTATTCTTCAGGTACACTAGTCATGTTCTGTTAAACCGGATGCATGGCAGGCACACACTTTTCCCCTTCATAACTGTTAGTTCTGCCTGACTGAACCTAAATATCAAAAATGATTGGAGAGAGATGGGATAACAATGTTAGAAAGAATTCTCTAAAAGGTTGTGTATTATGCTTCAAAAATAAAGTAGCAAATTCACTCTTTCTCTCGTTAGTAAACCATTCCATCCAGGGGAATCTGTGCTTTTTGTTCCTTAATCACAGGGTGTGCTGCCCTGCTTGAACCTCTTTGCATTCTGTGGGTAATGCCAAAAAGAAGCAAAAATGAGGTCTCTCCTTAGCATCCAGTATAGTTTAATGTTGTCTGCTTTTTGATGTTTAACAGTGATCTCACTCCCACCAGCGGTAGGTCAATGAAGCAAAAACACATAATAAACTTAATCGAATTTTATTTTCTTCCTTTGATATAATCTCTAAATGCTCATCTCTGGTATTTGCAACCTCTTATATGGAAAGAGTGATTTTATGGACTCCTAATACAATAAATCATTATAAATAACTTGATTCCCACCTCTTTCTGTAATTGATGATATATTTATACTTTTGTATTGTCATCAACACAAAACATAAAACCTATCTAGTGGGCTGAATCATAGCCCCCCAAAACATAAGGCCAAGTCCTAACTCTGGTACCTATGAATGTGATCTTACTTGGAAATGGGGATTTTGCAGATATAATTAAGGGTCTTGACATGAAATCATTCTGGATTTAGGGTGCATCCTACATCCAACAACTGTTACAAGAGTGGGAGATTTGATGGAGGACCACAGAGAAACAGAGGAAAAACCAGAGATCAAAGTTAATGCAGTCACAAGCCAGGGAAATGTCAAGGATTACTAGGAGTCTGCAGAAGCTAGGAGAGAAGCATGGAACAGAGCCTCCCTTGGATACTTCACAATCAACCAACCCCATTGACGTCTTCTTGATTTTGGATTTTTGACCTCCAGGACTGCAAGAGAATAAATTTATGTTGTTGTAAACCACCCTGCAGCATTTGTTGTGGGAACCTTAAGTGGAAAATACATAGTAAGTGGGAAATTTGCTAAATACTGTTAAGCAAAGGAATTTGCATCAAGAAGAGATGTACTTTGAACACCAGCTTGGATACCATAGTTCTAAGTTTACTGCCTAAGCTTACTTAGAAAAGTTACATAAACATCCATGTCTCTTTTTATTTTGCATAAAATTGGAGTTAAAAAATACCATCCTCATGGAGTTATTGGGAAGAAAAATGAAAATTACTCATGTAACTGTCCAGAATTTTGTGGTTTTATATACAATATTTATTAAAAACATTATTCTCAGAACATTTCAATGTCTCACTGAAACACAACATGAAAACTGTACATGCAAATTAATGACTTTTTCTTTTAAACCCTCTTAATTTGAGAACAATAATTGCCAAGTCAACCACTTAGCTCCAAGTGAGGCTTTAGGTGAAGTCTCTTCTAGATAGCAAGGCATTTGTACAGATAAAGATGTTTTTTACTTCTTAGCCACTGTTTCTCACATCTGATTTTGAATATGCTTGAGAGATGATATAATTATCAAGATTAATTAGCAGTCAGCAGAATAAAGTCATACTTCTTCACATTAGCAATATGTCAGTACCAAAATGCTGAAGCTTTCAGAGAAATTAGATCACAAATGTTTAGTGCTTGTTAGGTCAGACAACTCAATGAAATTTACCATTTTTGTGTGTGTTCTGATTTGCAAAAATATAACGAAGATAGTCAAATGAAGGGGATGAAGATTCATTAACTTTGCAAAAAAAACTCTTTAATTGCAAATTAGATAGGAGCACATCAAATTCAAATTAGAATCAATTAGCTCTTTCTTCCCTAACCAATTAATAATAAGAAGAAAAGATACTTGAAGGGATAATGATCTTTAAGAGCACTCTTTTGGATAGAGCTGGGTATCAGGAATTTCTTTCCATAAAAGTAACTTAAGCACAGCGACAGCAGTGTTGTTTATTCTGGAAGGCATCAGTTAGTCTATCCTGCCAGCAGTAGTGCTAGGTATGTGCTTCCAATGTGCCCCAACACTCCATTTACCTGTGCTCTACTTCTTTGTCTCTCCCTAAGGTGAAATCTTTGAGGGTGCAGGCTGTGAGCTATGTCACATGTGCCATTTTGGAGCTTGAGACAAAAGGAAAAACCAACACTACTGACCCCCCTTTTTTTTCCTTAATTTTTTTTATTTATTTTTATTAGGCAGTAACAGAATTCATAGTTTTTGCACCACACCCAGTGCTCCATGCAATGCGTGCCTTCCATAATACCCACCACATGGCTCCCCCAACATCCCACCCCCCACTTCAAAACCCTCAGGTTGTTTTTCAGAATTCACAGTCTCTCATGGTTCATCTCTCCCTTCAATTTCCCTTAACTTTTTAAATACTTAAGATTTTGTTCATCATGGACTTTTTGCATTCATTGTCATTTTTTAAAGTGCCTTATTAAACTATTATTTTGAGTGCTGAATTTTTGGACACCTCCTTAAGTGTCATGCTCCAGGAGGGGACTTTAGATAAAATTCAATAACATTTAGAATGTTCTACATTGGTTGGAGGTATCTGTTATTGACCATATGCATTTTTAAAATATTTTATATGAATTATATGAATTCAATTTAGTTAACATATAGTGTATTATTAGTTTCAAAGATAGAATTTAGTGATTCATCGGTTGCATATAACACCCAGTGCTCATTACGTCAAGTGCTCTCCTTAAAACCCATCACCCAAATAACCCATCCCACACCCACCTCCCCTCCAGCAACCCACGGTTTGTTCCCTATAGTTAAGAGTTTGTTATAGTTTGCCTCCTTTTGTTTTTATCGTATTTATCCTTCCCTTCCCCTATGTTCATCTGTTTTGTTTCTTAAATTCCACATATGAGTGAAATCATGTTATGTGTCTTTCTCTGACTTATTTCACTTAGCGTAATAGTTCCATCCACATCATTGCAAATGGCAAGATTTCATTTTTTTGATGACTGAGTAACATTCCATTGTATGTATATATCACATTTTCCTTATCCATTCATCTGTTGATGGATATCTGGGCTCTTTCCATAGTTTGGCTATTGTGGACATTGCTGCTAAAAACACTGAAGTTCAGGTGCTCTTTTGAATCACTATATTTGTATCTTTTGGATGAATACCTAGTAGCACAATTGCTAGGTCATAGAGTAATTCTATTTTTAACTTTTTGAGGAACCTCCATTCTGTTTTCCAGAATGGCTATACCAGTTTGCATTCCAACCAGTAATGTAAAAGGGCTCCCCTTTCTCCACATCTTTGTCAACATCTGTTGTTTCCAGAGTTTAATTTCAGCCTTTCTGGGCAGTGTAAGGTTGTATCTCTTTGTGGTTTTGATTTTTATTTCCCTGATGCCAAGTGATGTTGAGTATTTTGATAATATAAAAACTTGTTTAATACAATGATTAGTAAATGAGCTTTAAATAGGTTCAGAGGTTCTTAATGAGAATCTAAAATTTTGTTCTGCCAGTAAATGGGATGGATATTATAGTAGGATATGATAGAGCATATATCTATTGAAAAATTAGTCTGTGAAAGAAAGACATATTCATTGTAATCAAACTTGTCTATAGTAAATTTCTTTTAAATAGTTATTTGTCCATGTAGTGGACAAGCTTACAGAGAAAATATGACTTGGATTTTTATAGTGCACTACAGATTGTACATTATGTTAAAGACACATTGAGTACTAAAAATGGTAAATCCCATGCCAGCCACTGCTAATGTCATTCAAACTATCATGTGTAATGTCTTTTCTCCTAATTCAGTTCTGGTCTCTTTATTGGCTTTGCTCAGGTCAGAAAAATGAAATATTAAAAAAAGTAGAATCATATAACCTATAATTAATTGCCTGACATTAATCCATTTAGTCAAAAATTTTAAGAATGTGCTTTATGCAAGTATAGTCCCCACAAAAATGGATATAACATGATTATAAACAAAATTCCTGGAAACAGAGTAGTGAAGGATGGGAGGGGAAGGTTTATAGGATTATATAAAAAGTAACAATCAAAAATTTTTTCTAGTTCAGAAGAATGTCATTAAAATGATTCATGCCTCAGAATCTCATCTCTTAACCTCATAAGTCAAGAAGGTCTGTAAACTTTCAATCAGAAGAAAAACCCAACCCTGCAGTAAAATAAAAAAATGAATAGTTCTAAGCAATAGCTGCAGGTGATTCTACCAAGCAGATTTTGATAGACAGTGGGTTTTTCCTTAAATGCAGGTTTGCATGAATCTGTCCAGTTATTAAAAGAGATAGAAATATCTATAAATACAACAATACAAATATATTTCTCCTTTAAATTCTGAATTTTCTCAGTTTGAAGACAGATTGAGAATTTTCTAAACTTTTAATATACTACTTCTGGAGCTAGATAGCACAGACCAAATTAGGGTGTGGATTGACACAGTAGGAAGCAGAAAAGTATACCTAGGAAAAAAGAATACAGTTCAGACAGAGTCAAATTTTGTCTTTTTTTTTTTTAAACCAATGGTATAATGAGCAGGGATTGCAAATTAATTTAAGAACCATATCACATATATTGACTATCTTGCATCATGCATATTACCTATTATTGCATGATAAACCACAACAAAACACAGGAACTTAAAATTGTTCTCATCTTTCACCAATCTGATGTGATTTGGTTCAGCCTGCAGTTTCTCTGCTCCATCTGATATTGACTGGGTAAAGATCAGAAAGCCATGGAATGCCAGGTCATCAGGCCAATCTTAAATTGCCCTGAAATGTTAAAGATGGCTCACTATACTGGCTGGTCCTGGCTGCTGGTAGGGATAGAATGGGACTGACAATGAGAGCAAGTTAGATCTCCATATGACCACCTTATAGGCTTGGGCTTCCTCATGCTGTCCCTTCCAGAAAGTGAAAATGGCCAGTTACCTTAAAGCCCGAGTTTCTAGAATGTCACTTCTGTCATAGGCTGTTGGTTGAAGCCAGTCCAAAGGCTAGCTCTAATTCAAGGGGAAGTTAAGTAAGTTTCAGCTTTTTAGGCTCATACCACACCTCACATCAAGGAATGAGAGTAATTGTCAGACAATGTCTTTGGAGAACAGCCGCCATATTACCTAATATAAATTTATCCTTAATAGGATAACCTGAATACAATCCATTTTATAATGTAGGTATATATATATTTTTTTCTAAAGTAGTCTATTTTTCACTAAAAACCCCTGAAATTACAAACTTTATTGATTTTTCAAAGATAGCTACCTAACATATACAAAGTCACCTAATACATCCAACAAAGGTAGAATGGACAAACCAAATACATATAGTGTGGGATGTACTTACTCAATGTATAAAATCCAGTCTCTCTTATGGGGCTGAAAGTTACAGAACTAAAGTTATGAAAAGCTTCAAGTGCAGAGTTGCCTTCAACTCCAGGTAAACATTTTTAAGTTGCTTGATTTCTTGAAACCTTTGTTTCCTCATTTATTAGAGAGCTCTTGGGCACCTGGGTAGCTCAGTCAGCTAAGCATCTGCTTTCAGCTTAAGTTATGATCTCAGGGTCCTAGGTTGGAGCCCTGTGTGGGGCTCCAGTGGGGAATCTGCTCAGTGGGGAATCTGCTTCTCTCTCTCCCTCTACCCTTCCCCCTGGTTGTATTCTCTCTCAAATAAACAAAATCTTAAAAAAAAAATAGAGATCCTAACATTCTAGTGGATGTTCCTTATCGACCAATATAACCAGTATTTTCTAAATGTCCCCATCTAATAATACCCAAATTTCATTTGGATAACTACCTATTTCCCAAACAGCCTAGTAGGACAATTAATGACTTAACCAATTATCACTTTTCATCTTTCTGGCCAAAATGGAGTCAGGAGAGCACTCTCAACTCAAGCCAATACAAATAAAATCAATTTAAGAACACATGCGATATTGGGACAAAGAATACATTTCTTTCTCCAGCCATAGACAAAGAACCCTATAGCACTAGGCGTTGTTACCAATGCCCTTCCACACAGAAGTGTCTTAGCATGATGGCAATGATATGAAATTCAGAGATGAGGGAATGAAAAGAATACATCCTTAGGGATGCTGTTGCACCACTGGATCTACCTTCTTGAAGCTCTCTTTACTTCTGACATTCTGCATTTGAGAACTATTAAAGAACCTTTTGTTCTAAGTCCCTTTGTGTTGGTATTTCTGATACCAGCAAAATTAACAGTTTGAAAAAGTATATATACTTTTCACAAGGTCGTCTTGATGAAATGTGACAGTTTTTACAAAACACTTAGCACAGTGTCTAGCAAAAAACAAAAGATCTTTTATCTTTTCCTTTAATGAATCTATTGAAATATAGCAATATTTCTGTCCATTGATTTTAATTTTTCCTCAAGAACCAGATTTAAGCTTTTTTGTTGTTGTTTTGTTACTGAACAAAAGAAAAAAATCCTGGGAGTTTGGGTCCATTTGACTTTAATTTAAATACATAAGGTAGAGGTGTCTGTAATTACAAGCTACCTATCAGAGGAATATAGTATATATAAAAAAATACAATAAAAATGTAATTACAGAAGCTGGTTGATTTCTTTTTTGAAAGGAGTTTATGTTGGATAAGAAAACGCTGATTTCTATTATTTTTTATGATTACAGTATTCTATTTATATTCTCAGCGCTGAATTAATTTCCTTGTCTAATGCTCACCTTGCTGAGGATCCTTTTAAAATACTTTAATGAGCTGAGTACATAAGTCATCTTAGTGAACACAAATACTTACATGTAAAAACTCTGGAGGGAGCTTTCTTCTTTTTTTTTTTTTAGATTTTAGAGTGGTAGATAAGTCACTGAAAGGCTTCATGCCTCTTTTTTTAATCTATCAAAGTAAAAAAGTAACAATTGTCCTTTTTCACAGACTTAATAGTGGCAAAGTCTTAAAAAAAACATTCAAGAGAAATATAAAGCATTTCACAGATATCTATGTAAAGTATTATAAATAAAATTTGCCAAGTATAGACAACATTAGTGTACATTTTTATAACCTTTAACTATAAACTGGCATCACTCCGGAATTGTAAATGAATTATATGCATGTAGGCACGTGTCCCTATTAATAATGAGAATTTCCTAAAGATTTATTATGGACTGAAATTTGAGAAGTCACTTTTAAATATTAAAAACCAGACTCGAGGGGTGCCTAGGTGGCTCAGTTGTTAAGTGTCTGCCTTCAGCTCAGGTCATGATCCCAGGGGCTTGGGATCAAGCCCCGGGGTAGGGCTCCTTGCTTTGCGGGAAGTGCACTTCTTCCTTTCCCACTCCCCCTGCTTATAGTCCCTTTCTCACTGTCTTTCTCTCTCTCTGTCAAATAAATAAATAAATAAATAAATAAAATATTTTCAAAAAATAAATATATAAATAATAAATAAAAACCAGATGAGAGAATATTTCATTCATTTCTTTCATTAGCTATATTTAATGTATGTTGCTCTTAATTCTAATTTTTAAATATTTTATGTATTTTTATTCTGATATAGAAGAAAAAGTTCTTAAAATGCCCAACCTTTCCTACTTCTCTCTGCTTTGATCACCAGAATCAAAACCACATATAAGTGAACAATTTAAAAATAAATTAAAAAGTACAGTAGTTCTGTGATGTGTATGAGTCATTATTAAATATTTAAATGCATTAGAGGTTCTCACACATTCAACATGAGTCTGGTCATTCAAGTTGCAGATACTTGTCAATCACATGGAGAATCGCTGGGTATTGAGTAAACATCCCTTACTTTACTAGTTTGTAAACTTTTCATATGTTGAATTTGGTTAAAGTCAGTCACATCTATATTCTCATTCAGAAGGTGCATAACAAATCCCGCGTAGAGACACTAAAATTTTTCCTAAATGAGAATCACTGAAGGGAACATAAAGACTCACCTATGATGTGATTGGGAATATAGTAGCAGTTTTTAGTTTCTTTAAAACTGTATACCTAGTGGGCCTTGCATAGGGCCCATAGTTTGCGAGGAAATGGAGGAAAGTATGTTTCTATATAGCTTGTTTCACTCTTAACGATTCATCATCATACAGCTAAAAACATTAGGAAACATAAAATCCCATCAGTACAGAAAGAAATTAGGAATCAATATCACAAAGAAGAAATTGATCTAAGAACCCACAATTCTGATCTGAGATCCATAACAGTGATCAAGCCTCTGTGGAATTAAATTTTTCTAAGCCTGTTTTCCTTTTGTTAAAAAAAAAGAAAAAAATATATATATATATGACAATAACTTTTAAGCCCTCAAGGGACGTACAGAGAAGATCATTAAGCCTAAAATGAACAAACTGACAGAATAACAACTCAGATATAAATCAGAGAGTGACACAAGAAAATGCTTTTTGCAAGTCCTGTTTACATACCTTAACTTCCAACAAGAACTCTTTGCTCTTACTTCCTAAAACATTCTGCCTCCCTCATAATTGGCCTAGAGCTCCTGTTTCTGTTCGGTCTACAATAACATAACTGATTCCTTTGACTTTCCACTGATCACCACCACAATCATGTTATTCCAGTCTAAACATTGGATTTAATCCTTGTCTACTGTCTGGTTCAATTCTTCATCATGCACCCTAGTCAGTCCATAAAAGGAGCTCTGGCCTGGACAGCATTCTTTTGTTCTAACTATTATAGTTTAACTTTGATGGCTAGTGAGATCAAGAGGATTTTAGGACTGTCTTACAGTTTTGAGAAATATTTTACACCAAATACATAATAACTGATATTTTTTTAAAAGATTTTATTTATTTATTTGTTAGAGAGAGAACGCCCATGCACAGGCAGACAGAGTGGCAGGCGGAGGCAGAGGGAGAAGCAGGCTCCCTGCCGAGCAAGGAGCCCGATGTGGGACTCGATCCCAGGACGCTGGGATCATGACCTGAGCCGAAGGCAACCGCTTAACCAACTGAGCCACCCAGGCGTCCCAATAACTGATATTTTTAATCTCTCATCTCCCTATAAATATCTCAAAATCATTATTCAGTCATAAATTACTCTGCAGATGATAATCCAGCATGCTCAAAATTGCATTTCCATAATATCAGAAGTTTGAAATGGATTTTTGGATGCCTTTGTTGAGACTCACTCCTTGCAAGGTTGAAGAACAAAAATTGTATTAAGGACTTTTTTCTCTTGTCCAAATGAAGTGGAAGAAATAGAAAAGATCAATACATACAAAGAATTTTCTACTTGGAAAATAATAAATATCAACTCTATAATTATTAAAATAACCAAATCTAACACACTAAAATTTTCTTAACATAATGGAAGCCATTTAAACACATGATCTCTTCTTTTTCCCTACTGTTAACCTTGCTTAAAACGAAAAAAAAAATTACATTGACTTTGAAACAATCCCAAAATATGTGGAATAATTAACAGAGCTGTGATCATTGTTATAAACCTCCTGAGAACAGCTACTGTAATAAAATTAGCATATTAAAGCTACAGAAAAAAATAAGATACAACTAAACATGATAAATGATGAACTGACTAATTTCACATGCAAAGAATATTAAACAGTTGTGAACTTTGACTCTTATCAAACTTTCTCATTAATCTGATTTTTTGTTTGATAAGAGCACACATACTAGCATATAACTTACTTTGCTCAAATATTTGAATTTCCTATTCTTGCTGCAGTAGTGGATTTTTTTTTGGCCAGTTATAGTAGAAATAGAATCTCCAAATGTCGATGAGGCAATAATATAGAAGGTCATTCCCACAGAATCAGAGATAATATTTTTCAGTGCTTGATCCTGAAAGAAGATTTGAAAATCCTTGTATGGCCAGGCATTATTCTGCAGATAATCTCTTCTGAGTGACTTTAACAGTATGATTCATGTTTCTCAATGGTCTTGAAATCTTTAAGTAATTTGGTGACTAATGTTTAGGCCTTCAGTTCGTTCATAGCTCCTCTTTAGACAAATCCTCAAATTGAAATAAATAAAATAAATTATTTAATTTCTTACTTGTATGTTCTCTAACAGCTATGGAAATTTTTTTCTCCCAAATCAAGTAAAAGGTGGGAAATGGACATAGTCATCACAATAGAAGGAAAGAAACTATTTATTATGGATCTTCAATCTTGTGATTTAAAATGGCCTTTTTTACTGTGTAATAAACTATTCTTGATTCCAGTATTTTTTTTTTCTTGAGGAGGCTTCTGCTTTCACAGTGACAATAACTAGGATCAGGATATTGAGTAGACAGAACACCCATTATTTATTTGGCCTGAAGAGGCACTAAGGTTACTCCTGGGTACATACCTAAAATGTAAGCATGAACTATACAGTTGCTTTGTACATGAAAAATCAGTTTCTTATGTTTTTGCCTTATGTTCATTTTTACTATATATTTTTTGTCTTTCCTTTCACTGCTTTTGATTTTCGTAGCTTCAATGTGTACCTCTTCGAGGCAATATTAAGTATCTTGGGGGCTACACACTAACAAATGCATTTTGTTTCCTTTGTTCTACACCATCACATCACATCATTACCTGTCACCACATCTCACTAAAACATGGCTCTCCTTTTTGTGAAACCTAGGTCAGATCTCTCCTTCGTGATCCTTATCTCTACCAGAATTTCTCCAAATGTGCCATGATTAAAATCAAAAAGAAGAGTTGTCAGGTTACAGACAAAAGAGACATGACAGCCAATGAAGTTAAAAATTAATGTATTAGGATTAAAGATTAGAATCTGAAATGGACAAGAAGGAGGAAAAAAGCTGAAGAAGGCATTTGGTAAAGATTCATACTGCTGCCTGTAACAATTAGGGGAAAAATCAAAATAGAAAATATGTATCATAACCGTTCAGCATTTTTAAGCCTCTCAATGAAATCAGAAGTGAGACTCTTTAAAGCTTTCACTCATGACATTTTCAAAAATATAAAGAACTATCACTACATTTCCTGGGGACTTCTTAACACTAAAGCATCTTCACTGATATAATAATGAAATGTCAGTTAGTGCCAGACTAGGCTTCGAGGCCCATTTTTCAGGTATACACAATCAAAAGTTGAAATCCAATAAGATTAAGAAGATAGCTTTTCAAATATTCTCAGGAGCTTCTCAAAAATAGACTTCTTTAAATTGGTTCAAAAAAAAAAAGAAGAAGAAAGACACTCTAAATATAAAATGAATGTTGCAGAAGGTTACAGAAATTCAAGAGCAGAGGAAATTAAATTGCAGCCAAACTAAAACATATAAGATCTCCTTATCAATAGATGGTTACTCCTTTTATTTATATTCTCACATGCATAACAAAACCGGTAGAAAATAAGATAACTAGAAATAGGATTCTCTTATTTTAGCTCATACTTTGGACATTCGGTTAATGAAAAAAAAAAAGTAAAAAAGCTATAACCTAATTAGGAATAATGTGTTGCTCTTTTACCCTGTTTTATAATTAACATGCATGAATTAAACCACTGTATGTTTTCTCCGCATCCCACCAAAGATTTGTTTATGGGGGAAGAGCAAATCTAAGGTTGCCTTTCTCTTTTTTTTTTTTAAGATTTTATTTATTTATTTGACAGAGATCACAAGTAGGCAGAGAGGCAGGCAGAGAGAGGAGGAAGCAGGCTCCCCGCCATGCAGAGAGCCCGATGCGGGGCTCAATCCCAGGACCCCGGGATCATGACCTGAGCTGAAGGCAGAGGCTTTAACCCACTGAGCCACCCAGGCGCCCCGCCTTTCTCTTTTTTAAACCCAATCTATTTTCATGTACTTTGTGTTAGATGAAAGTATTTTAAAATTGAGACATTAATGTGCTATATACATCATTTCAAGTACCTTTTCTATTTTTTTTTCTTTTGTAGAAAACAAAAATATGGGATATGGTTATTTTCATTGTGGCAACTTAAAGATGGCTGAAAATTAGACCATCAATAGATGGGGTGAAGGGCCTCTCCTCTTAAATCTGGACTGACCTATGATTGCTTTGACCAGCAGAGTGTAATAGAAATGATGCCACACCAGTTTGGTGCTTAGAATTCAAAGGACTCCTACCTTCTACTTTGGTCTTATGACATCCTGAGCCAACACATCAGACTGACTACTCTGCTAGAGAGATCACATGGTGAGGAGGAAAGGGGCTGCTGAGCCCTCTCTTCCAGCTGCTCCCTCTAAGATACCACACATGGAAGTAAAACCATCTGGGACACTCTAGACCAGCTCAACTCCCCCATGTTATCCCAGTTCATCTCAGGTAAGCAAATGAATTGACCAAACATGTCTTACCTGAATTCCTGACACACTTAACTGAGAGATACAAAAGTCATGCTGCTTATGCCACTGAATTTTGAATTAGTCTATTATGAAGCCATATATCACTGGACCAGTGGGCATACAAGCTGATATTCAGCAAAATAGAAAGTCACATCTGTTCAATTAGTTTAGAGTTTAGAAAAACCTACTTGACTGCCCTTCTCCCAAACTGTGATGAAAACAACATAGTTGGGATGCCTGGATGGCTCAGCTGGTTAAGCATCTTCCTTCTGCTCAGGTAATGTTCTTAGAGTCCTGGGATAGATAGAGCCTTGCATCTGGCTCCCTACTCAGCAGGGAGCCTGCTTCTCCCTCTCCTTCCTATTTGTGCTCTCTCTCCCTGTCTCTGTCCCTTGCACTCTTCTCTTCCTATCTCTGTCTCTCTCAGATAAATAAATAAAATATTTTTTTAAAAAAAGGAAAAAAAAGAAAACTTTTCATCAGTTTAATCTAGCTAGAAATTCCTTTAACTCTGAAGGAGCAGATATTAGCCTCTGTCAGAGATGGGGATAATTATCAAGCCTTGTATTAATATATGCAAAATTATAAGATTACCTCAATATATTATTGCTTTTAAAATTATAAAGCCTATTTAGAAAAAAGTATAATACAGATATAGATTTTGTAATAATGTATATTTAAATGTATGCCCATATTTGGTGAATTATATTGACAAATATTCATTGATTTATACTACACATAAGCCCTATTCTAGACATTGGAGATCATATTTTTCTAAATATAACTGACATTACTAAGTAAATAAGTAGCTAGATGCTTTATATCTGCCCAAAACATTAACTGTGACCAACTAGCAACTATGTTTCATTGTATTTCAATTTTGATGAATATCCTTTTACTGCCTTCCCTTTTAGACTTTTTTTTAACATTATTATGTATTACTTGTATATACACAAGAAATATATCTGTACATATCAAGAAGCTGAGGGGAGAGTACATAAATAAATAGTAAAAATATGTATGATGATTTTGCTTTAAACCAGAATAAACAGTAATGGGAATTGCTCAAGTGATCCCAATGGTAGAAAATGGCTTGGGAAGATAAGGTTAAAAGGGGGACATTAATCATACTTTATAATTTCTTTCTACATCAGCCCCAGAAATGCAGGAAGACTTTTTCATCTATAGCCAACATATTCTCATCAGCTTGGGAAGGGTGATATGCTTAAAGATGATGTTGAAATTTCATTTAATGGACTAGCCTGAAGTAATGTCTCAATGCAAGTATTCACATTACTGATATTACTGTTTATACCTTATGTGAAAGAACAGTATTGGTGTAACCAGGTCACTCATGCAAATCAGGAGACTCCCATTGTACAATATTAACTTCCCACTATAATTTGATCAGGCTCAGTGACCTGGAGGTAATAAATGAGTAAGTCAACAAACCGAACAACAGATAAATAAATCAACTGCCAATAACATTCTTTCAAACCATCCAATCCCCTGGGATTGATATGTTTAATTAAAGAAAATAAATTGTGCTGTGTTGAATCACTAATGATGCTGTGAATCAAATAGTATTTAAATGATTTGTCTTGCAGTATTTGTGTGCTAATTATATTATTCAATTCTGTATGAGCAAGCAAGATAAAGGAAATAGAAATAAGATTTATTTTATCATGTGATGAGTTTTGCTTTATGAAATCATGAGTGATTAGCCATTTTAAATCAAACAACAGAAAAATAAAATCACCATGACACATAAAAATTACAAATTACATTTGTCTGAGTTACAAACTTAAGGTGCCATTTTGTAGTGAGTTCCCCAAATTCATAACTTTTCGTCATTATGGTGAATACCTTTCATTCTCTCATAGAACACATTGTGATTAAATTGGGATGATGAGTTCCACCTGATTTAACACATAAATAAATAGAGCAGACAAAAGTAACCAAATAATAAAAACCACAAGCAATAGGATATATATTATCAACCATAACTATAATGTGGAGAGAATCAGGCAAGATCCATAAACCATTGTCTTAAGGGACTGCTTTCCTACCTGTGATTTCTACAACACTTACAATTGTGACTAAGTCATATCAATATGGTGACCTCTCACATAGTAGGAACTTAGACTCTAGATGAACAGCCCATATTTTAACCACTATAGCTTTGGTTTCTGCATTTGGCCCCAGTATCCATAGCTGAAAGAGTCCAACAATGGTACCTACAACATAGATGGTAAAATTATATGAACTAATAATAATTGTGAAGCTCTCAGTTAAGTGTCTGATGCTACATAAATCTAATAGGACGCTGATGTCATTTTCAGTTGTTATCATGAACAGAAAATGACCCCAGTGGTTAGAGAACTCATACCTACCGAGCAAATAAGACTGCAGTTTTCTCCTCAAAGCTATTAAGACTCTTGAAATGTATTCTTTCATTGTCTCAAATTGCCTCAAACTAAGTCCTCTTAACCATCTCTAAAATAATATTTATAAATAGAAAAATCTGAGTCACAAGCTAATCTCATGAGGGTTCAAACCTGGAGCTGGGAGTGGGATCAATCTAAGCCAAGCCAAAAGTCTTCCACTGAAAATTTCAAATGTTTTGTGTAGGCTTAATAATATTTCAATCCATGAGTTAGCACCTGCCGTCTTACTATATAAACTATATACTGTGTGATGAAAGCAGTGTTACACTCCACCATAATAAAACCACCACAAACGAACTTACTAGATAATAATGTGTATGTGTTTGTATACACTTTCAAAGACAAAATGCGTGAAAGGAAAGACAGAATTTTTTTTAATGTTTATATATTATGTGTCAAAAATGAGCAAGCTTTGAGGAGACAAGAATTGGGAAATGGAAATGGAGAACATGATGCAGAATAATAGGTTACAATTTGGTGGCAGCAAACTGATTAAAAAAAAAGTTTTTATGAGGATAGTGAGGACATAAACAAGACTGCAATTGAGAGTGTAAGTGAAAAGTAGTAGAAAGTAAAGTTGAAGGAATGATTGGCCTTACAGTCAAGAGAAGGAAATTGGGCTTGATCCCAAGTGGAGAGCTATAATCAGTCTAGAATCCTTTACTGACATGATGAAACCGGTGTTTCACAAGGACTAGTCTGACTGAAGTGGACAGAGATTGCTGAAGGTAAAGGAACCGGTTACCAGATTGTATAGTAATTTAGGATTGAGGAGATAAAGCAGTGGACTAAAGTGGCACAGTGGAACAAGCAGAAAACAATCGAGGACAAGTGTTAGTGAGAAACTGAATTTAGAAGAGGAAGGGGAAATGTCTAGACCAGTGTTTTTTCTAGGATTTTAGTTTAGTAATAAAAAATCATGGTTGTACTAATATAAAAGTGAAAAAGGAGGAAAAGTTATTAAGAAGTGAATACTTATTTTAAATTTTGGAGTTTGTTATTTCTTGAAGGCAGGAATTTTAAGGTGGAAAAATGTCAGTTGATTATAGGGGTGAAGTTCATGGGAGAGGTCAAATCTGGAGCATCTCAGAGGACTCACTTGTACCTTCACACATTTCAAAGCTGAACGTGGAGATTAGAATATATTTTTGAATTTCAAACCAAGGAAAGTTCATTTAAAATACATTGTTTTGTTAGGTCTCCTCTTATTGAATCCTTTGAATTATCTGGTGAAAAGAATCAAAATGTCTTTTCACAGAGTGATTCCAATGATTGGAATCCAACTCACTACTTATATATAACTGAGTTGCCATTATTTGTGGTTATTACTTACATACAGTTATGTTGCCATGATTTGTGATGAAATTTGGTATTTTATATTAATCAATGATATAGTTTCTCTCCACAAGGTTTCTTTTTAAAATTTTTCTTAATTGTTAAATAAGCCAAACTCATAGTGTAAACTGTTGAATCAGCAAGTTTGTTTTGACTGAAGTAGAAGAGGAATCAAGCCATAATCCATTTAACGTCTTCCGCTGTCTGTAAGAAGCAAGAACTTTTTACCATATGCTGAATGCAAAACAGATGTTGTTCAGTAGGTTTGTCTATGGACCACTTCAATTTTTTACTTTTAAGACAACATTTAAGGATGCCAGATTGTTCTAATCACAAGTGTCAACCATTCATTAGCTTAATGGAAAAAGGTAACAGATTATGTATATAATAGTCGCCCAGGGAGAAGATATACATTTGCAACCCATAACACTTATGTAGATAGATTGTAGACATAATAATCTTCCACAGGAGGGAGAGAGACAAACAATTACTCTAATGGAAAGCAAGAGAAGGTGATTAACATTAAATGCTACCCAAAGACAGATATTTCTGACGGGGATGACATGCAGGATAACTATGTAACTTGTTGGCCTTGCTGTTTTGAGCAACAGAGCTAGGCAAGATAATACATGCGTTGAGATGACACAGTTTGAAGAAACCATTGTAGATTTGTCTTTAACTTTTTGAAGAAATCACACTGTTTTCCCCCTTGCTGTGGTTAACTGAATTCCTAAAATGGCTACCAAAGATGACATACCTATAATTAATTTCCTATAGGTATGGTGAAATTCACTCTGACGATTATGTGAGGTTTTAGATCACAGTTGACCTTAAGATTGGGAAATTATCTTGCTGGGTCTTATCGACTTACATGAGCCCTTAAAAACAGAGAACTTTCTTTGTATGAGAAGGATTGGATGTGTTCTTGCTGTACTGAGGATAAAATGGGCCACAGGAGAAGAAAGTGGCAGACTTAAGGAATTGAGAGAGCCCCTCAGGCAGAGAGCCGGCAAGGTATGGAGGACTTCAGTACCACTATGGCAAAGAACTGAATTCTGCCAATAAAAAGAATGATTTTGGAAGAGGACCCCAATCTCCAGTAAGAATGCAGTTGGCCAACACTTTGATTTCACCTTTGTGAGACCCTGAATATAGAACCTAGTCAAGCCCACCTGGACTTCTAACCTATAGAATTGTGACTTAGAAAAAGTAATGTTAGAGAACAAATCCTTGATTTTATTAGAGATGGAAGACCAAAAAATTTGCTACATATTAAATGCCTATAGCATGAGAAAAAAAATCATTTCAGATCTACAATATGAATAACCACGGAGGAGCAAACATAGCTATGATATCATTCAAGATTAATTTAAGGAGGTTAGAAAGAATGTAAAAATACATATGTATTCATTTCGAATACTAAGCATTAAACTGAGAAACAGTATTTTATGAAAATGCCTCTGATTTATATTGTCAGACATATTGAAGTATAAGGAAACGCAATATGTGACTAAATAAAAATTTCTAGTTCTTCGAATTACTATGGCATTATTAAATACCTGCTTTATTTGTACTTTTAAATGAGAGGAAGAATTTTATTTTTGACCCATAGTTGTCTCATCAAAGTATTTTCTTCTTAACAAGGAAATATATAAGAAATTTCCTCTTTGTAAAGCAATAAAGGAGTTTTGAGTATGAAAGTGATTATAAGAAATAATAAATTCATTTCCATTTTCAAGGGAGTGCCATATCAGATGTACTATGGCAGGGGGCAATATGGAGCTTTGTGAAGTGGCAGAGTGCTAGGATATAAGCAGCAGATGAAAAGGGAAAGACAACACATCACTAATGGAACACCACCCTCCATGTATTTGGAATCAAATAAATGTGGAACTTCCAGGTCTGAGTGACTACTTGTGGTGTTCTCTCATGCTCCTTTCTTTTGTTAGCCATTCTGTGTTTCCTGCATGCTTTGTTTGTTTCTCTTCTATGATTATTGGCACTCATTTATAGCCAAATACATCCATTATTACCAAGTTTGTGGTGAGAAAACACAATTTTTTACCTCATTCTTTTATTTTCCCAATTTTTCCTGCTTTATTATAAAGTTTTATGCACCTGTTGAGTGTGATTTTTTTTCCTATAAAATTACACTGGTGAACATAAAGTATTAACATTAGCTTTATGTTTTTAATGTTAGGGTTATTTATTTTGATAGCTTTAATATTAAGTTGTCACTATTCTAAGGCACAATTCAAGGGTAATAGATGTGACTTAATCTCTACTTGACTGCACAAATGAACCATGAAAATGATTCAGTAGGACATCCAGATGGCCAAATTATAAAACACTTGGAATTGCAACATAGATGATGCTTCTGCATGCAGCTTATAAGCTGTTCTAACACACTTTCCATGGTCTCTATTTTTCTCAATGGACTTCAGTTAGGCTTCCTCCCAAAATGTTAAAGTTAAGCAATTCTCAGTAAGATCAGAAATTTAGGTTGCTAAATCCCAAACACATTTTTGATCCCTTATCATGAGACTTTCAACATTTGATGCTATTGGCCATATCTTCCTTCTTAAAGGACAGATGCTTCTGAACATCTTCTTCTTCTTACTTCCCACATCGCTTATATTTCTTTGTGCTCCTATCCTCTTCTTCTCAGCCATTCAGTGTTAAGTTCCCAAAGTTCTCTCATAGGCCTAATTTCTATGTCTGTGTTCTTCCTGTAAGTGATTTCATCTACCATTGACTGGTAAGTCACTCCCTCTTTTGGATTTCAAATCCATACCTATCAACTTTCGGGGATGTATCCAACTGCCAATTTCCCTCCTCTTGGATGTTTGGCTAAAAGCCACCCAAACTTAATATGACCAAAGCCAAACTTAGAGACTTCCAGCATGTAATAGTTATATATTTCTCTGTAAAAAATTGCCTCAAAACATAGTGGTTTAATAAAAAATAAACATTTATTATAACTTACAGTTTCTCTAAGTCAGGAATTTGAGACTGGCTTGACTAGGTATTTTAGCTTGGCATTCAGTCAGATGTTCATGATTGTAGTCATTTGAAGGCTTGATTAAAGATGGAGGTTACATTTCTAAAGTACCTTACTCACATGTCTGGCAAGTCAGTACTGTCATTCATCAGGAAGCTTTAGTTGCTCTCCACAAGGACTTCTCCTGAGGACTACTTAAGTGTCCACAAAACATGATAGATGTCTTCTCCCAGAGGGAGCAATCCAAGAGACCAAGGTGGATGGTGTAATACTAACTCCATAGTATTCCATCAGTTATCCGGGTCAATCATGATTCAGAATGAGAGAGGAGTACGCAAATACGTGAATACCAGATGGTAAGGTATTATTGGGGGTCATCTTGAAATCTTACTACCTTACTACATAAGCTTATCTTTTTCTATATTTTTAGTGATAACAGATAGGCAAGTCAAGGATCTAGGAATCATTCTTATACATTCTTAAGGCTCTCCTCCTTTTCACTCTTGCATATTCAGTCTATTGCTTAGCTTTGTGATTTTGCTGCTCCAATAGGTTTTAAATCCACTCTTACCAACTCTAACTACTAACACCTTAGCCCTAATGAATCCAAGCTGCATATATTTTCATCTTTTTACAATCAGTTATTTGCACTGCAGTTAAAGTAAACTTACCAAAACACAAATTAAGTTGTGCTATGCTTTACCTTGAAATATATCCTTGGTTCCTGCTGCTATCAGGCTAAAGACACCAACATGACTTTAATAGGACTTCCAAAACCCTACATGGTTTGGTATCTATCTATTCATGTCTTCACCTACAGTTCATAGGATATTCCCCTTTCCAGAAGACATATACAAAATCATCCAGTTCTGTTATACTATTCTTCTGTACATGGGAACTTATCTATCCTTCTAACTGGATAAGTTATTCCTGGTGACTTTTCTTAGTAAACAATCATATCATTTTTTTTATATCTGACTCCCTCAGAGAAAATCTCCCAACCTCTGATTGGTTTAAATATTTTTATAATATGGTATTGTATCATGTACCTCACATTCATATTCCTTATAGGATTATAATTTTATTTTAGTTTTTATGGTTTTCTGTTACTACTTTACTTGTTTAGTTATATTAGTCCCCATTGCCTTTAAGGCTTTTGTCTTTGTAACTTCTGTTGACGCAAAACCAATAGGAAGATGGGAATTTTTTTAAATTACGATGACATTTGATATCAATACACCAACAAATACTGAAAAGCAGTCCTTGACTGGTACTATGGTGAATACAAAAACATAACAGTTATGATGTCCACTTGGTTTCGAAAAGATTAATATGATCATGGAATAATCAGGCTTAGGTAAAATACTCAGGACATCCATCAAGGAAGACTGTGTTATGATTGAGAGGAACTAGTACACCTCTCTTATATTTCAGTCATAAAATTTTAGAGGCTCATAGTAGTTAATCCAACTTTGTCTTTGGCTACATTGTATAATTGCACGTTGATATTTTTGGTGTAGCTGGCCATTTGGTAACAACCAATAAATTTAAATGATAGCTTGTACAACCCCACAACCAAAACTAATCATCATAACTATATAAATATTTGATCTGGCAAACTATTAATTATTCTATGAAGACATTCAACTCAAACATTTAAGCACCTGACATATGTAAAACATTATGTAATGTGATTGAGCTGCATAAAACACCAGATGACATGTTAATTCAAGTTGCTTAAAGTTTATTTAGGAAGATAAATAATATGTAACTGTAATATAACTGTAAGATAATGTAAATTGTGGAAAGTATCTTAATATCATAGAAGCTGTCTTCTCTAAGTTCAAGAACAATTTCTTGAAGGTTGGGGATTATCAAGCTCTTCATATGCCTTCTGCTGTTTTAGCAATTCACCAATACTATTTCCATTATACAAAGACAAACCAAAAAAATTTAGCTCACTGAATCAAGTGTTCACTTTTATTAAAAAGTCACAGAAACTGTTCTGACAAGAAAGTCACAGAGTGATATCTGACCCTATAACTCTTAGCCCCAAATTCCAGGAGACAAGTTAAGTACTGTTGCTTGAAGCTTGCTGTTGTATGAATTTTCACAGGCAACCTCTTGGCCTATCTCTCTAGGCCAAAGACATCTCCAGCCTCATAGAATGTATTCTTGTATTCAACAGTTATCATGAAACTTAAACTTCAGCTACTTCTCCTCCTTTATTCCATATAGAGGACATTGCTAGAATATTATAGAAGCAAATTCATTCACTTCTTTTAAACTATGTTAGATTTTTAAATTTATATTTGTCATATGTATGCATACGTATGTACAGTGAGTGCTAGCTGCCTGTGAACATGTTTAAGAGGGTTCTTGGCCAAAAGTAAGTTTTTTATTTTATTAGCCTTTTTATCACAAAGGCTAACAAAATATGGTGAGGGGAGCCAAAAGAATGGAGGGGCAGAGTGAAGTGACTGATGATGTGATTTTAAAAGATGAGGAGAGGCTACCTGGAAGAGATTGTGGTAAGTTATAAAAATGAGTTATTTGGGGTGCCTGGGTAGCTCAGTGGGTTAAAGCCTCTGTCTTTGGCTCAGGTCATGATCCAAGGGTCCTGGGATCGAGCCCCGCATCAGGATCTCTGCTAAGCAGGGAGCCTGCTTCCCTTCCTCTCTCTCTGCCTGGCTCTCTGCCTACTTGTGATCTCTGTGTGTCAAATAAATAAATCAAATCTTAAAAATATAAGTAAATAAATTATTTTAAAAAATGAGTTATTCTGTGGAACAGCAACATACATGGAAGAAGGCATTCCAGGCAAGGAGGGCAATCATGAACAAAACAATGAGTTGGAAAAATACAAGGTATGTTTGGAAAACAGTCTCAATTTGAGGACCTGGAACAGTTTTTGTATGGCAGTGTACAGTAAGAGACAGTGCTACAAAAATGATATTGTTAGTCACACCACATGGAAAAACTGGCTTTTGTTCTAAAGGCGCATGTTCAGGATTTTTCTTCAGGAATATATAGACTTAGAACTTGCATATATATGTTCTATATCTCTGAAAGCCCATCTCAAAATTTCTGTGCATAAAACTGTGGGTCAGCATTAATTTTTAAGAAATCTAATACAAAATTGAAAATTTTATTTGGTTTTAGAAAAATGCTTATAGAACCTAAGCTAAGCCTTGCAAGAAAGCAAGTTATTGTTATATTTAAGCTAAACATATACTTGTTTCTACCTTGTTCTTAAGAGTACATTAGAGGAAGGCACTAGAGTAAAGAATGCTTTATTGAATTTTGTCAACAGCTCTTGGATTTGTTAGGTAGAAGCTAGATATGAGCAGGGGAAGAGACATCCTGAGGCAGAGTCCCAAGTGCTTAAGAAAGGAATGACAGAAATAGGAGCTGGAGGCAAGGGTGGTGATAAATACACATTTGGAGCCTGGGGGTGCTTTTCTGACTTTGTGGCTTCTAAGACAGCTAGCACTAACCAGGCCAAGAGCCACAGGTGCAGAACATGCACTCTCCTCTTCAAAACAAACAACAACAACAAAAAAAAGTTTTTTTGTTTTTTGGGCCCAGGATATCCCCCAGGCTCATTATAACATAGGTACACTGAGATCATGGCCCCTCTAACCATGGGTGGAGGCTGCCATGTTGGTTCTTGTACAAACCTTACAAGGATCAAAAACTCCCCCTTGCAAACTGTGGGAGGGGTCCCCCAAGTGACTGGAAGCAGCCTCCACTAGACACCACCCCATCCATGACAAAGACCCAGCTCACATAAAAGGAAAGGACTCCTGTAGCCTTAAGACAGTTGCCAGATCTGGGCCTGTCCACTCTCCCACCTTGAGAGGGTACTTTCCTTCCTGCTGTCTTTATTCCAGCATGGATCCTCATGTAACTCTTTCATGGGAATCCAAGAACTGAGAGACCTCCAATCATACAACACAGACTCTGACAGGTAAGAAATTCTTTGACTCCTCCTCAACATGAAGCAATGCCCCATCTGTCTTCTCAGAAATTCTTAGAACTGTATGATTATATATTATTTAATTTTAGGAGGTTTATAATAGCTAACACTAAAATTAGTTTTGTTTTTTTTTTTGTTTTTTTTTGCTATACTAAATGTTATTTCTTGCTATACTAAATGTTATTTGCTATACTAAATGCTATACTAAATGTTTTTTTTTTGTTTTTTGTTATACTAAATGTTATTTCTCTATACTAAATTTTTTTTTGCTATACTAAATGTTATTTTTGCTATACTAAATGTTATTTCAAAAGAGAATTTATCTTAGTTGTACCAAAGAAAACCAGAGCTAGATAGTAGTTAAAGGTAAAAACATTTTATTCAGGAAATACTGAAAATAAGAAAAAGAGACCTTATTATGCAAATGAACTCAATTCTGAATAAGAGGAAAGTGAAATTTGTAATTGGGAACAAGGTGGAGGCATCAGTGGATGGAAAATTACTAAAAGTGAACCTTGAGAATTGAGGGCATTCTGACTAAACTGATTTGACATGATTTTTGCTGAAGGCAGGCGAGGGTTATGAGAGGACACCTGTGAGGGGGAAGGATGAGATTTGATCAGCTGTTGAGGAGATCAGATATCAGGAGAGGGGATTCTTACTAAACTGATCCAGCAAGATCTTATTCCAGCTGGGCAAAGCAAAGAGGAACACATTGTCCAAACATTGAGGCCTAGTTGAAAAGAGGATTCAGAGTATCCTGGCAACGGTTGGTTAAGGAGATTGTCTTGTCAGTGCAAACACACATATCTAAGCCAAGGGCAGAGCACTCAGGAAAGATGGACAGTACTTTGCTGAAATGTCTAGAGGACTTCACATGTTACTGTGAAATTTCAACATTAAGTGGTACACATTCATTCTTGGTTTGTCTTTACATATCTTTGTGGTAAGTGGTTCCTGCCTTTCTGAAATGCTCTATGAGTCTCAAGTAATTAGAAACTGATTAATCAAATGTGTAGTACCTCATTTGGTTGATTTTTTTTTTCCTCTGCTGAATGAATTCTGCCTTTAACTAATGGATGATGGTGTTGATAACAGAGGACATTTTAATCACTGTGCTCTAGTGATAGATGGTCATTCCATTTAATCAAATGTTATTTGACAGTGTTGTCTTTGGGGTTTGTTCAGGTAGTGATTCACAGGTGGGAGACATGTGGTGGGGCAGAGGAAACATTATAAGTTTCTTAAATAATATAGTTAGACCTAGACATGAAAAACGAGACTACATCTTATAGAGAAAATTTCTAAACCAACATTTACTATGGTTACTAAAAAGAACTATGATTTTTTAAAAATCGTATGAGAAATACTTGAAGCTTTACAGGCAGAGATGGTTTCAAACCAAGCACATTCTCGCATGTTTCCTTGATTTAAATCCAAACATATGCTAAGAGAATGGTCAATATATTATTAATTCATCTCTTTTATCTAACTGAACAGCTTTTGAAAAGGGCTATTTCTATTAACAAGAACAAAAACAAGGGAGAAGTAGCAGGCTGAGACTATATTGGGTAGCAGGAGATCTGCTAGATAGCTTACCAAACCATTGTGAACATCTACAAATCCAAAAGGAGATCAAAGAGAGGAAGAACAGCAATTCTGGAAACAGGAAATCGACCACTTTCTGAAAGGTAGGACCGGCAGAGAAGTGAATCGAAAGCGAAGGGAGGATAGACCACGGGGGAGGGGCCAGCTCCCGGCAAGCAGCGGAGCAACGGAGCACTAAATGGGGACTTTTAAAAGTCTGCTCCATGGAGGGACATCGCTCCAGAGGCTAAACCGGGGTGAAGCCCACGTGGGGTCAGTGTGGCCCCAGGTCCCGCAGGGTCACAGAAGGATCAAGGATTGGGGGTGTCTGAGTGTCACAGAGCTCGCAGGTATCAGAGCGGGGAAGCCGGCCACAGAGACAGAGCCGAGGAGTGAGCTCTCAGCTCGGGGTTACCTTGAACTGGTCGCAGGCTGGGTGAGCTCTGAATGCGGCGAGAGGCCAGGGAGACGGGAGTGATTGAGGCTTTTCTCTGAGGGCGCACTGAGGAGTGGGACCCCAAATTCCCGGATCCTCCAGGCCAGAGATTGGGAGGCCACCATTTTCATTCCCGTCCTCTAGAACTCTACGGAAAGCGCTCAGGGAACAAAAGCTCCCGAAAGCGAAACCGAGCGGATTACTCAGCCCGGCCCCTGGTAAGGGCGGTGCAGCTCTGCCTCGGGCAAACACACTTGAGAATCACTACAATAGGCCCCTCCCCCTGAAGATCAACAAGAAATCCAGACAAGACCAAGTTCACTTAACAAGGACAGCAACAGAACTCTGGAGGAAGAGAAAGCAAAGCGTGGAATTCAAGGCTTTCTCCCCATGATTCTTTAGTCATGAAGTTAATTTAATTTTTTCTTTAATTTTATTCTTTTTCTTTTTCTCTTTTTCTGCTAAAATTTTTTTTAACTTTTACCCTTTTCTTTTTTTAACATTTTTTAAATAGTTTATCTTAACAATATCTTTCCAAAAAACTAATAATCTTTTTTGAACCTTCATAGTCATATTTTATCCTTCATAGTATTTAACTTTATTTTTTGTATTCACATAAGGGTTTCTTTCTTCTAGAAAATTTGGGGTACAACTTTCTCTAGTGGATCAAAATACACCCTAAATCTAGCTCCGGGCTTGTTCTAGTCTCCAGCCTGAGCAAATTCTACAACTTTCTTTTTCTTTATTCTCCCAACAAACTTAATCAACTCATTTTTTTAGAAATTAAAAAAAAAAATTTTTGTTTTTCACCTTTAAAGGCATATTCCATCCCTTCACTGTGTTTACCCTTATAGACGTTTTTCATTCTTTAACATCTTGGGAGGTACTTTCCTCTAAGAGACCAAAATACCCCACAGTTAAGTGGGTGACCCTGTTCTAGTCACCAGTCTAATATATATATATTTTTTCTTTTTTATATTTTTTCTTTATTTGTTTTCTTTATTTTTATTTTTTTTTTCCTGAACTTCTTTTTATCCCCTTTCTCCCCCCACCCCCGATGACTTGGGGTCTCTTCTGATTTGGTTAAAGGGCATTTTCCTGGGGTCTTTGCCACTCTTTTAGTATTTTATTTGCTCTTTCATATACTCTTATCTGGAAAAAATTACAAGGCGGAAAAACTCACCACAAAAAAAAGAACAAGAGACAGTACCGAAGGCTAGGGACCTAATCAATACAGACATTGGTAATATGTCAGATGTAGAGTTCAGAATGACGATTCTCAAGGTTCTAGCTGGGCTCGAAAAAAGCATGGAAGATATTAGAGAAACCCTCTCTGGAGATATAAAAGCCCTTTCTGGAGAAATAAAAGAACTAAAATCTAACCAAGGTGAAATAAAAAAAACTATTAGTGAGGTGCAATAAAAAATGGAGGCACTTACTGCTAGGATAAATGAGGCAGAAGAAAGAATTAGTGATATAGAAGACCAAATGACAGAGAATAAAGAAGCTGAGCAAAAGAGGGACAAACAGCTACTGGACCACGAGGGGAGAATTCGAGAGATAAGTGACACCATAAGATGAAACAACATTAGAATAATTGGGATTCCAGAAGAAGAAGAA
>PISX010016561.1:0-13637 GCA_004024625.1 Mellivora capensis
CCCCGCAGATCCCCAGAGAGTATAAGAGGGTCTTATGGATCACTTGCCACAATATCATCGCCCTGTCAGAAAGCTCTTCATTTTGTTCCAAGGGCAGAGGACACTGCCCTGGCCATGTCATGAAACACTAATAAAAAACTCATCTTACGGGTTGAAGAGTTTTCATTTTTAAGAGTTGAGGAGACAGGGATTTCTGACAGGCCTGGATGGACAGCATGAAACATGACCATTGTGAAATGTGGCCCCCTGAGGCTTAGTGAGAGGGTGGCTTGGAGCATGGTCTGGATAATAAAGGCAGGTCTCAAGCATTGGTCACCTTGCTTCCTATGAGTTGGAAAGACTTTGATGGGCAATTTAATTAAACTGCTTTTTGTTTTGTAAATGCAAGTGATTATCTCTTGATTTTATCCTCTACTGCTCAAGTAAATTGGCCAATGATTGATTTTTTTTTTTTTAGCATCATAATACAGGTAACTTTCTCAGTTTTATACATTTCATCATGGAAATTTGCTTTGTTTTCTCAAATTATCCCGCCAAGTTTAGATGTATTTATTTTTATGGCCAAGAGATGGGACTGAAATGGCTTCTGCGGGAAAAAATAAAATTCCTTTTTTAGGTTAAAATTGTAATTTGTTTCCAAATATTAAATCAATGCTTTTTATTTATTTTAAAATCATGTTTCTTATAGCTTTTGAGGCCAAGTCTTGAGGTCTATTAACCCAAGGAAAGAAAGTATGGAACAGCCTAGGACAAATTGGCCATTAATCAAATTTAAGTCCCAATGCGCACTTTCAGAAAGACAATAGTTGTAAAAAATCAGGCATTAAGAAAATAAAGATTTTTCTAGATCAATTTATCTCCTTCTTTCATATACCAAAGACCGTGCCCAAAGAATTCAGGATCATGGAGTTTCCTCCGCAACGCAAAGGTGACAACTTTTCCACCTATGATGGGAGGTCAAGCTTGCTAAGGGGGAAAAGGAATGGTTAAAGAGGAAGCAAAATCCAAGACTGGACATTTCTGGCCAGCAAGTCTGGACATCTTCAGGGGAAGAAGTACAGGTTAATTGAGAGATTGGATGCCATGTTCTCATCCCTGTTCACACATTTAATGTGTTCTTCCAGGGCTGAACTTTGGCAGAGCTGTGGCAGGAGAGAAGACCTAGAAACAACCAGATATGCCTGAGAGGGTCTAAGGACATGGAGGTTAGGGTGAGCATCAGGAACAATGTAGACTCCTTGGAGAACTCCAAACCTCAGCTTAGGTCTATGTCCATTCTGGTCCTAAAAAGATGACAAGGAGCCTGCCTATACAAAGCTGCTAGTTCCTCATAAAGTGTGAGGGGAGGCAGTGTGCCCAAAGAGAGGCCTTGGAGTTTCCTGTGTGTATCTTGCATTAACGTAGCCAAAAGACTGCAGTCTTTGAAGATATCAAATTTGGAGACAAATGACTGGGATCACATGCTCTGATGGTGGGAGCCAGAGATCTGAATATAGTAAGGAACAATTTAAGGGAGCCATTCTGCCATGGAAATCAAAGAGGGTTTCCAGGATGATGAGTCCATCTGAGGACTCCCCTCCCCCCATGAGATCACATAAGCTGCACTCCTACCTCTGACTGATATTCATCTGTGTTACACTAATCAGACCATACGGATTATTTATGGTCAAAGTCTCTTCTAACTGATACGGGTTGTTAGATATTAGTAGTTTGAATGTTGTTTCTGTCCATATCTCATAATCCCAGAAACCAGCTTAGAGGGAAAGTCAGAACTCTCAAAGGTAGAGAATTTTATCCACCGCAATGGAGCATTTACCCAAAGAGACTGCTAAAAATTTGGATTGGACTAAACATAATAAGTTGGACTAAAATGAAGTTGTCCTTCCTTTTGCCACCAAGATAAAGAATCCATAAAGGGAGAATCTGATCAATTATTCGAATATAAACAAACTACATTGTTTGTCTAGGACATTTAGTGAATTTGCAGCATTGTGAGGAATGTGGTGTCCAGGAGACTGGAAAGATCTGGGGACTTCCATTTTACTTAAATCCACTAGCAATGCTAAGTCCTATAGGATGGGGATATTTGTTTATTTTGCTCACTGCTGTATCTCCGGTGCTCAGAATGTGTCTAGGACATGGTAGGTGCTCGATAAATGTCTGTTGAAGAAATTACAACTGTAACCTGAGGCAGACTTACAAAGCGTCTCCTAGGAATCGCAAAACAATTTCAACAAAAGCAGAGTGTCCCCCAGTGTCCCCATCATACTCCCTAGTTTTTAGTTCCCTCTAGGCATATTATGTTCCATTTTAGGCCCCCAAATTTAAGAATGGGCACACATCAATAAACTAGAGAGTATCCAGAGGAGAGCAGGCAGGACAAAAGAATTCTGAGAACCAGTGCATATAAGGAAGAGTTGAGACTAGTCAAGGAGAAAAATGATTGATGAGAGATAGGATGCTATTTTCAAATGTTAGAAATTCATTAAGGATAAGAATGGAATACATGTATGATTGCATGTTCATGATTAGATTCAATGAAAAAAATTATGGATAAGCAATTTTGGTGCAGTGTAACAAAGGAAATACTGACTCTAATTTTCCAGTAATGGAATGGATTACTTTGTGAACCAGGTTGTGAGAATTACATATTATCTTGTATTTTCTTTTCAATATTCACTGGTATTTGCCTCCCTTTCCCTTCAACTCATTGTATATTCTTGAAAGCAGAAACAATAAACTTTGGAAGGTAGGATTAGGTCTAAAACTTCATTGCTGTGAAGAATCATGGGGCATATCAACTGATTGTCCATTATCTCAGGCCCTAAGGTCACAAGGTGGCAAACTCAAATCGGACAACGTATCTTTGACCGTGGAGTCCAGATCGCACTCTGATTTCCTGATGTCCATTGCAAAGTGAAGTGCACATTTTGTAAATGAGATAAGATTTCATGAAGTTGATGAAAACATAAAAGAACTGCCCAAATCACAACACTAGTCACTCATGAGGATTCGGCAGGGTTATTTCTCTTAATAATAGAATAAGAAGAGTTTGAAAACATAAGGATTTAACAAGTGTTTCAGTGGGAATTGCAGCTACTGGCTTTGAAAGTCATTGGAATATCAAATGATGAAGACGGGCCCTTGGCAAAACTGATGAAGCTCTTGAACACTTTCAAAAGTATGATGTTTTCTTTATTAGTTTGACAAAAGTCACTCTAACGTTAAAGGATATTGCTTCATGTTATTATGAAGTTGGATCAGAATGATGATCTTACCATGAAAATAGTAAACAATTTGTTTTGTGATCTTATGAATTACACATAGCTTCTGTCAACTTAAATGTTGTTAAATATAAGGTGAAAAGAGTGTCCCTCATAATTTTTGTCTTTATTATTTAAGACGAATTTAAAATGAGCCCCTCCTCCCCACTTTGTGAAATTTGGTCTTTGTTTTACATAGATTCCATTTTGGTGGTCTTCTCTAGCAAAAAGTATCCTCTATAATGAAAAACTCCTGGATCTCTTTGTTTCTTCTAGTAGGAATGCTTTGTTTTTTTCTTTTAGTTTTGTCAAAAAGGGACAAAGTTTATCAATAATATCAATAAGTGCTTTATTTCTACTTAGGTTGCCCATGGGGATACCAAAGAAACCATGCTAAGGGCCTTGTAAATAATCAATAAATAATTCTTTTTTCATTTATTCATTCATGCCAGGCAGCACGGACCTAAGAATAATTCAGTTCCTTACTTCTTGGAACCTACAATTTTGTAGTTATTCTGAGTTAACAGGTTATCCTTATTGATGTCATATATATACTTGTACAGAAATACCCTTCCATCACGAATGTAATATATACTCATTGTAGATGAATTAAAAAAAATAAGAAAGTGATCAAGAAGAAATCAAATGTAATCTTACCGCTAGGAAATAAAAGCTCATGATATTTGGAGATAGATGGTTATAGACTTTATTTCCTACGTGTGTGTATAGCACATATATTTATACATTTGTATATATTATATAAATATATACAAATTATATAAGTATATGTAATTGTGCAAATTATATAATATATAAAAATGCCTATTTATACATTATATATTGATTTTTAAAAGATATTTATACTACACATACTATTTTATAAATTGTCTAGCTCACAGACATTTTTATTTTTTTATTATTATTTATTCTTTTCACAGATTTTATTTATTTACTTGAGAGAGAGTGAGAGAATACAGAGGGAGAGGGAGAAGCAGACTTCCCACGGACATGGCACCCGGTCCCAGGACCCCAGGATCATGACCTGAGCCAGGAGCAGACACTTGACTGACTGAGCCACCCAGGTGCCCCTCAAAGACTTTTTAATAAGTATGTGTCTACCTAATCATAATGACTGAAACGTATTCCATTATATGAATATGCCATAATTTGCTTATCAAATTTTCTGTTGTTCATTTAGATTGCTTCCAAAATTCTTTCTATTATTAACAATGTAATTTCCCACACATACATTTTCACTCATTTATCCATCCTTCTTTTCAGGTCAAGTATTTCATACTATGTTAAGCTTGAAGATTTAAAAATTTAAAAAATTAACAAAAAATTTAAACACTAAGAAACAAGCAAACTGAATCTATAGTTCTAGAAGTCAAGATAATAGTTGTCATTGGGGGCTAGGTTGAATGTTTCTATTGGAAGGAGACATAAACAGTGTTTCCAACACACTTGGACTATGGTGCTGTGGTATGGACTGTGGTTTGATCTGGGGTCAGTTACATGGGGACCATCACTTTGTTTTTTTGTTTTTTGTTTTTTTAAAGATTTTATTTATTTATTAGACAGAGGTCACAAGGAGGCAGAGAGGCAGGCAGAGAGAGAGGAGGAAGCAGGCTCCCCGCTAAGCAGAGAGCCCGATGTGGGGCTCGATCCCAGGACCCTGGGATCATGACCTGAGCCGAAGGCAGAGGCTTTAACCCACTGAGCCACCCAGGCGCCCCGGGACCATCACTTTGTAAAAATTCAATGAGCTGTATACTTATGACTTGTCACTTTCTTGTATTTAGGTTGCACATCAATGAAATAAGTTAAAAAATTGTGCTATGATATGCATCCATGTTTACAACCTTAAGTATATTCTAAGAATCAAATACTATCATCATTTTAAGTTTTCTTTAAGTTCACATTGCTAATTATTTTGCAGGAAAGTCTGTAACAGTTTGACTCTTATCAACACTATATAAGGTGTGATTTCACTACATTCAAATTAATACTTCTTGTCATCATTTTTCTAATTTTTAATAATTTATAAATTTAAAATTTGATTGTTTCACGCTCTTTAACCTTTTAATTTTTATTTTTTATTTTTTAAGATTTTATTTATTTATTTGACAGATAGAGATCACAAGTAGGCAGAGCAGCAGGCAGAGAGTGGAGGCAGTGGGGGGGAAGCAGGCTCCCTGCTGAGCAGAGAGTCCAATGCAGGGCTTGATCCCAGGACCCTGAGATCATGACCTGAGCCAAAGGCAGAGGCTTAATCCACTGAGCCACCCAGGCGCCCCCTAATTTTTTATTTGGAAAATTTTCAAACTTACAAAAAAGCTGAGAGAATAATATAATGGACACCCAGAGATTCTTCAGTAGATTTGTCAATTTTCAACTTTTTCCCACCTTTTCTTTCTCTGACTCTATTTACCTCCCACACGCATGTACACACACACACTTACACATGCACGTACATGTGTGTGTATATACACACACATTTAGTTCTCCGTTTCTGAACTATTTGAAAAGAAGTTTTAGACATCATGGCAATTTACCCCTCATGCACCACATAAGAATAAGGATATGTTTCTGCATAACCACAATCCCTCCACCGTGCCTCGGAACAGAAACAGTATTTCTGTATTGTGAAGTAATATCTAGTCTGTATTCATACATCCACAATTGCCCCGGTATATAGTCTTTTCTGTTTCTTAAATACAGGATTAAATGAAGTTCATTCACTCATTGCACTTGGCTGTTTTGTCTCTTTAGTCTCTTTTTACCTGAAAGAGTCCTGCCACGCAACCCTCCCCAGCTTTCTTTCACGACATTGAAATTTTTCAAGTCTAGGTCACTTGAAAACCTTCTGTTTGTTTTCCAATGTGTACAACTCTGCCCGATTCCGTGGGCTTATGCCACAAAATTATTATAGGTTTTCAGAGACATATGTCTCAGAAACTGTAACAAATTTTCTTTTTTGGCTGTTGGCTAATCAGAGCAGGACCCTGGATCTCCAGTTGGACACCAGATGTTTTTACTGAGGGGTGGAAAAAAAAAAGCATTAAGAACTTTTAAATCTTAAGCTATTGCTTTGATCATATAAGAAATAATACTGACATTTCGTTCCCTGAAATGTGGTGCAAGGTCTTTTCCTTGATATTGACACGATATATTATCCAATGAATCAGTGAGCGTAGAGCCAGTTTAAAAGACCTGAAAAGGCAGTGACGGCCAGGAAGGATATTTTGAAGTTTGAAATGATCCCTATATAAATAGAACGGATCAGCATAACTTTGGGATAAAATTAGCCGACAGTTTGTGGGCTCTCCAGCATGTGCCTGTTTGCTTGGTGCCGCTCTCCTGATAAATCACAACAAAGCTTCCAGCGGGAGAGGAGGAAGGATGGAAGGCTCCACTGTCCCTATCACTAAATCCACAGCTGCCAAGTTAGTTAAGAGAAATTTCCTTGAGGCTCTAAAGTCCAATGACTTCGGAAAGCTGAAGGCCATCTTAATCCAGAGGCTAATAGATGTGGACACGGTTTTTGAAGTTGAAGATGAGAATATGGTTTTGGCATCTTATAAACAAGGTAAAAATTAGAGGTGTGATTATAAAATTGATAGATAATGGATTTTTTTTTTTAATGCACAATGTCGGTCCCCCAATCTAAGCCAGGAGCTCTTATGGTTTACATATGTATTTTTAAAAAATATTTCTAATTTAATGTTTTCTCTCTTTTGAACTAGACAGCATCATGAATGGGAGATATTTGTATTTCTTTCTGTCTATCTTTCTATCTTTTTTCTCTTCTCTTCTTTCTCTATCCTTGTGTCTGGAGTTTGACATCCTGGACCATGATATTTATTAGTGTACTTTGCTTTTATTTTGAACTTTTCTTCTGCCTACAATGACATAGAATAAAGAAAACATCTAGATTATGGCTAAACAGACTGCTAAGATCTAATCCAGACAGAGTGATTGCCTTGGGGACAGGCAGCTAACTCTCTGCTTACACAGCCACTGAAAGGTATATCATCTCTGTGTCTATCTGGATGGAAAAGGGGATTTTTGCCCCTATTTGGAGGGTTAATGAATGGGTAAGTCTCTGCCTTGATGCTCCTTGATGGTCCTCATCATGTTAATGAGTTTTTAGTTCAGGCAAAAAACTGAAACCAGAAAAACCCCAAAGTTAAACTTTTTTTCCTTGACTATAATAATAGATCAAAACTCTAGATATCCTAAATACAGAATGTCTGCCTTTTTAAAGAACGAGAGGTAACAAGAATGAAAACGGATTTTTTTTTTTTTATCAAGGGATTTTCGGGAACCCATGCCTGAGAAATCAGAAATAAATTAGAAGTACGCAGATTCTGATTTCCCAAATCAGCTAGTTAATGGGGAACTTGAGTAGCGAGGCCATCTGGTGAGCAGACTACAAACAAACACCATGTTCAACATCACTACTGTTTAAACAAAATAGATGATAAGGTCTTGTGTACAGCATTTGGAGAGAGAGAGCAATTCTTTCTTCTTGTTGTAAGTGCTTTCCATTCACATATAAGTCATCAGCACCATCAATTTTCAGAAACTAATGTTAATGGTATATATTTCCCCATTAATTTACTGTACTCTGGTTGTTAGTTCTGAAGGAAGAATAGAGGAGGCCAGTTACTGTGTTTATGATTTTTTCCTGGAGGGCTTTATCATAAATTGGCATTGCTGTTTTGACTGGAAGATAACGAAGAGGTTTGTTTTTTTAAAAACTGGTTGATGGAGCTCTGTTAGAAAGAAGGAGTGTGTAGCATATAATCACATTACTTTCTCCTTCTGGATCTGTTCAGTGAAAGACTGAACACTAAATACACTTTTAAGGTATCTTTTAAGCTCATGTGTGTGCCCATGGAAATAACTCAGGTCCGAGTCAGTGTAATTTATTTTATTTATTTATTTATTTTTAAAAGATTTTGTTTATTTATTTGATAGAGATTACAAGTAGTCAGAGAGGCAGGCAGAGAGAGAGGAGGAAGCAGGCTCCCCACTGAGCAGAGAGCCCAATGCGGGGCTCGACCCCAGGACCCTGAGATCATGACCTGAGCCGAAGGCAGAGGCTTTAACCCACTGAGCCACCCAGGCGCCCCCGAGTCAGTGTAATTTATTAAACACTGAGTTGTGAAGACTGCCTCTTCCCATCTCCTAAACATACCAAATTGCATGGATCACTTGAGGTTCTGAGGTTGTGAGAAAAAGGAAGTTGAAGGGCAGGCTCTGGGGAAAGAAGGTGCTGTTTCTCCTGCTTCCAGGGGGTCATCACCCGGAATCAGAAGAAAATACAGTTTTCATCCTTTCTGTCCATATGAGCCGATTCCTATGGTCCTCATAGAGCTTAAAATTCATTCACACTAATGGGAGTTTTCATAGTGTTAGGATTGTGGGATGTGGCTTTCCATTTGGGAAACAGCAAATTACACCCTCTGGGAAAGGAAAAGTAGAGTTCCATTTCTTATGCATTCCGGGTGAACGTATGCACAGAAATCATGGGATTTGTGATCATATCTTCAGGGGAATCATGCGTGTGTATGTGCACATGCTTGTAGGCACAGAGAGAAACACACTCCTCTCTGTTTAATATGAATATAGGCATCAGAATCTCTCTCTTCCATCTTAAATCCAGTTTAAAGACTCATCTTTCTTCAAAGCTTTTTCAAATTTTTTCCCCCACATTTTCACATGTCTTCCAGCCTCATTATCGAACCTTTTAATATTTCAGTCAGGAATGGAAGTGATATATAGAATCTTGGTTGCTAGCCAAGCAAAGTTGACCTAAGTGGTTATACCAATTTCTTAAGTCACAGAGGAATTCCCAGGGACCAGTGTAGAGCTGAGCAGGCTGCCCTGGGTAATTAGTTCAGTAGAGGTAGTTCTTTTCGGGACATTGAATTCTAGTGCATTGCTACGCAGCAGGTTTTGATTTTTAAAAACAAATTTGAAAGGTGCCATGCAGGAAAGTGTACAGATCACAAGCGTAGAGCATGATTAATTTTCATAATGTAAACAAACCCATATAATCAGCATCTGAATGTGGAAACGGAAACATGACCTGTTTACTTTAAAAGTGTGAGAATCTTCAAGTTTTAGGTATTTCGCAGCTTACTAAGCGCGACAATGTGGAAGACTTAAAAAAGATACCACGCGACCTTTAAATTTGCTTGTAGGATGAAGAATATAATCTATATTCAACATTTCTTGGTCCCGCAGAAGATCAACAGGGGTACAATTAATCCCAAAGCATTTTTACTTCTTTTAGGACATAGAGCACTTTTCATAGAATTTCAAAAAGTGACCCCATTTTTTCCCCTGAATATGGTATGTCTAAGTTTAGTATACAAGTCATTTCATTGTTTCTGGAAAGACAGTTCAGAACTCTGTTGGTGAGGAAATCAGCTTGGGGTCTCAACATTGCTCCCCCAAATCCACCATCTCATTGGAACAGTCACGTAAGCAAATATAAACTGTGGGTTTGGTGAGGAAGGCAGAACCGAGCATCTGGAAATTCACTGCTGCTTCCACATCCCACTGAATAGCTCCCCTCGCCCACGGGACACAGAGCGGCATTCCAGAGCTTAGGTTCAAACTGTGGGTCCCACCCAGCCCCAGCACCTAATAATGATTCTTATAGTTGGGGAGCCCTTGTTTTATGTTTTTAAAGTTATGTTAAACTTCATAATCAAATCTTCAGATAAAATCATGTTTTACTAATTGAAGAAAAAAAAAAAAAAGCCTGTCTCACACTTTAGAAAGCAAACATTAAAAACATGCCGGCTGACATTTGGGATAAGTCCTGGAGGACAGCAGGGACATGTGTCTCTAAAGCAAAAACAAGCAAGCAAAATTCCATCTACCAGACGACAGCCTTAAAATGGGAACGGCGTGAAGAAAAGTTAGATACACAAACAACTTTTTAACTGCTGCACGCAGTAAGTAGCTGCAGAGTCAAGGGTTGTTAATGATAGAAAGTTTACCATGAGCCAAGGGTGCGGTATCCAGAGTGAACACAGTATCTTTAAGAAACCCGAAGCTATACCTACGGGCTCTCACTAGCTATCCCTATACTAGAAATGTGAACACCCATAAAGCTGTTTCCAAAGGCTTTTCCAGCTACATATTGCGATTCTCTTTCAGATGTATGAGACTTGGCGTGTTACTGACACAGGCAGAATACCGTACTTCTCTCTTGGGTATGAAATTCCCTATCAGCAAGGTTAATCAGAGTCTTTTATTAATCAGTGTAATGCACTTTAAGCACTTCGTTTATGGCCCACAGCTGCAGGTTCTATGGTTGGTAGTCATATTTTTAATTAAAATAACCAATGAGTGATTTCACTGGAAAACTTTCTGGCAGGTGTTTTATCTACTTTACTAAGTAACAACTGCCTTCCAAATATCTTGAAAGCTCTTACTTCCACTCTCTTAATGAATAATCTCTTTATCACCTCATTTTCCTCTTTGCCAGAAATTTGCTCTCCTAGGATCCTCTTACCATCCTCGGGTTCTTTTCCCTTCCTGGGTGTTCAAACTTTTTTCTTTCTTTCTTTTTTTTTAAGATTTTTTTTTAAGTATTTATTTGACAGAGAGAGAGAGAGAGAGAGAACGAGAGCAGAAACACAAGCAGGTGGGGGGGGGCGGTGGGAGAGGGAGAAGCAGGCCTCCCCCCGGAGCAGAGAGCCCAATGCGGGGGCGGGGGCGGCTCCATCCCAGGACCCTGGGATCATGACCTGAGCCGAAGGCAGACGCTTAAGGACTGAGCCACCCAGGCGCCCCTCAAACTTTTTTCTTTTAAATGTTGCATTTCAAAATGGCTTCCCCCGCCCCCCCGGGGGGAGTTCTGAGGTTTTTTCCTGAAAATTTTAGCTATTAAAAGATAGCCAAGAATTGTGCTTTCGTCTGTAATCCTTCAGTACTGTGCAAATACGTGGACACAGGCCGAGCAAATGTCTGCTAATCCAGCGCGAGCAGCGTGTGTAACCTTTGGCTGTAATAACAGAGGCTTCTCGTGTGTGGGGTGTTTTGGAGGTAGAGAACATTGTAGCTGGTCACTGTTGCGCAGCCCAGGCTTAGCTGAAGTTTCCCAGAGGGGTGAACCCCCCCACCCCCAAACATAGGGTCAATCCCTTCTTCCAAAAGGTAGCCTGAACACGGACCCTCTCTCTCTACTGTATTTCCTGAGCGCAGGGCTTCCTCCTCGGTTATTCAGGCCTGTCTCTGGTTTCAGATTTAATTAAACCCACACCCACACCCACACACACACACACACGATCACTCCGAATACCTTTGCAGGGGTTAAACTTCTAAAATGCTTTTAGAGCTTTTTGCGTACAAGTGCTGCTGGTTTTGGGGGGTGGAGAAGCGGGCAGTCAGCCCGTCACCCGCGGCGGTTTAAAGACTCGGGGAGACCAGAGATTGGGTTGATCTGTGCGTACCGGTTGGACAGGCAGAGCGCTGTGCGCTCCTTAATCTTATCCTTATTTGTAAAGCGGAGACTTTGTCAAGACCCTCTGCAAATCCCCTGCGTGCTGATAATCTGTGATGTTATGAAGGGGAAATGATATAAACAGATGATGCGTCACGGTCTGGGGAAGGTGAAAAGTGACTGTAGATGCTCTAAATCCACGTGGGCATGGCCTGCCTTTGAGAGAGACTGTGGGATTTTTGCCCAGGACAGGATCTGTAGTCTCGGCTCCGTTAAACTCCTAGCTCAAGCAGAGTTCCTCGAGCCATTGCTACTGGCGCACTGCAGACCCCGGAGGGGTGGGGGTGGGGGGGCGGCGAGGGGAGGGGAGGGAGGGTTTTGGGGAGGCCCTGGCTTCCTGACTCCCCCCTCAAGGGCTTTGTTCCCAGGTTCCACTCCCCCCCCCCCCCCCCCCCCCCCCCCCCCCCCCCCCCCCCCCCCCCCCCCCCCCCCCCCCCCCCGCCGCCCCAGCTTTGTGCCCATCTGAGCACACAGGGCAGCCTGCCATCTGCAGAGGGTAGCAGAGGGGACTCTGAAAAACAAAGGCTCAGAATTAATCGCACTCTAGGCCTGGAAGCCCCGGGGTCATTCTGCCCTGGAAAGAAGGAAGAGTGTACAAAATGAAGATGTCCGACTGGTCAGTTAGCTGTAGTTCTGCTGTGCGTGACTGTTGGAGGCTGTGTGTTAGAAGGCAAATTCTGATGTCTTGGAGTGTCAGTAGCAATACAACATTTTGATAGGTGTTGCCTCACTGTGATTTCCAAGGATGGCCTTACCTCAGGTTTGGTCCCCAGAGTGGGTAGGTGAGGTGGAAAGGACAGTCTTGCTGCTTCCCACACTTGGTACAAAGCGACCTGTGGCTGCGGGCTCATTTTAAAGTGTGACTGCCCAAGGTGTGACCATACATAGCCTCCTTGCTATGGGCTGCTTCTTTCTTTCCATAAGGCTTTCCCACTATGCCTGGGGTCGAATGATCTGGAATCTCAGCCCCCCCCCCCCCCGCCACGCACATACACACCACCACCAAAAAGTTCTGCCACGTGGCTTCAAGATACACTTCAGTGGGCCGTGATCTGTATCTGACAACCTGTCCCCTTCCCATTTATTCAGCTTCTAGGGGCAGCAGCAAAGGTGTCTTGTTGCCAACCACCTACACACATTTCCATCTAGGAGGGGTGACTGGTAGGCAGAAGCTCATCCGAGGTGGGCGGAATCCCAGGACCCGGCTGTCTCCGAGGCTGATTTACTGGTTAAAGATTATGACCAAAGGAACAGACGGAGGCAAGGGACTGAGAGACCAAGGACGACTGATGCTTGGAATAAACGGGGCAGGAGAGATTCTCCAGGTGCTACTGGGAATTTAGGAAGAAGAGAAAACATCCACCAGCAAATGCATTTCCATATCAGAGATGTGGCGTAGTATAGATGAATTCAGGATCTGCTTTCCTTCCTCGTGATTTGTGAAGCAGGATGGCTGCTAAAACCTCTTCTGCTTCCACAAAGACAAAGACAGATGGAAACCCTGCATTGCAGATATCCTGAGTCCATTAGCTTGGACTGAGGCGGGCGACTTATGGCTCTGGCAGGCTGAGAAAGTGGCAGTTTTCTCATCTGGAAAATGAAAGGCTTGGACTAGATGATCTCCCCTCCAGCGCTAACATTCTGTGTTTTCTTTGATTTTACAACAAAATGGTGTTTTCTTAATCAGCTCTCTATGGCTTCCTTTTCTGGGATCATTTTTCTTCCCATTGCAAAAGCAGGCACGAGTTTCCAATCAGTGGGTGCACAGAGCTGCCAAATGTTTGCTGCTAACCAGCAGGCAACACGTAGTCCAGTTTCCAGATCTGGAACCAGCTTCTTTCCAAGAC
>PISX010016561.1:13737-45985 GCA_004024625.1 Mellivora capensis
TTTTTTTTTTTTTTTTTATTCGACAGAGAGAGATCACAAGTAGGCAGAGAGGCAGGCAGAGAGAGGAGGAAGCAGGCTCCCTGCAGAGCAGAGAGCCCGATGCGGGGCTCGATCCTCGGACGCTGAGATCATGACCTGAGCCAAAGGCAGAGGCTTAACCCACTGAGCCACCCAGGCGCCCCAACACTTAGTTCTATTAGTTGAATCCAGATTCCTACATAAATTCGGATAATCCTAAAAGGGTCACACTTTAAAAAATGCTCAGTTCATTAGACTTTAGTGTGAATTAACTTTGTATTTCTTTTTAAAGAGGTGATGTGGATAAGGAGAATGCTGAGAGGGATGGAAAGTCAAATGGCCTTAGAATTCTGAATAGAATGAGAAAGGGATTAGTGTGTGCGTGTGTGTGTGTGTACATGTCTATGGTGGAGAGTAGCTTACAGAAAAACAAACTTCAGCTAGGTTCATTCATTCCCTTAGGATCAGTCAGCGTTGTGCACAACTCTGTAATATGGTCTTTGAAACTAAATTATCTTTCTGCCTCTGAAGAGGGGACAATAGTTTATTTTAATTTTACTTATTTTCGCAAATAGGTATACACGCACAAGGCACTGAATTTAAAAGCTCAAAAAAGAGGCATCTGAGGACGAGTAAGTCTATGTCCTTGTCTCCCAGCCTCTAGTTCTTGGAGGTCACTGCTCTAACCAGTTTCTTGTTTGAGGGGCTGATAAATATTTTCAAATATGATAGCATGTAATGCACACTGATCAGCCCCTGCCATTCTTGCTCGGTAATATATCTTGAGATTTTCCCGTATCCGTACACACAGAACTGCCCTCTTCTTTATAACGGCTGTATAGTATTCGATTGTATGGACACACCAAAATTTTTTTTTAAACAGTCTCCTATTGATGAAGATAGAAATTGTTTCCAATTGTTACCCATTAGGAACATTGTTGTAGTGTGATGCCTGTTCTTATCCACAGGCCAGGTTATTATAACTCCTGAGAACTTCATACTCTTCACAGACTTCAATGCAGGTGGTGTTCTTGGAAGTTGTGCAATATAGTGACCCTGAGGGGGGCGCCTGGGTGGCTCAGTGGGTTAAAGCCTCTGCCTTCGGCTCAGATCATGATCCCAGGGTCCTGGGATCGAGCCCCGCATCGGGCTCCCTGCTCGGTGGGGAGCCTGCTTCTCCCTCTTTCTGCTAGCTGCTCCTTCTCCTTGTGCTTTCTCTCTCTCTCTGTCAAATAATAATAAAAAAATACAGTGGCCCTTAGAGAGAATTCTCTCATGTGAGTGCTTATACTTGTAGGATAAATACCAGGAGTAGCACGTATGTGACGTTTCTCACTTAAATGAAAGAATTTTAATACCCGATCGCCGGGCCCCCTTGTAATGTGGTCCTCAACCTCCAAGGGCCCTCTAGGTGTTCATCATTGGTTCCCAGAAGTATTCACAATATTCTGGATTCATTCTGGCCTCCTCTACTCAGTAGAGAATACAACTTTCACCCCTTTTGTTTTGGGCACTGCATTTTCATTAATGGAGCTTAAGATCAAGTTAGCTTTTTGGCAGCTCCATCCCCCGTTGGCTCCTTTTGAGAATTGTCAACTCAAATCCCTAGGTCTTTTCTCAAATAAATTAGCATTAAACCATATTCCACTTACCTTGTACTTATATAGTGGAATTTTATAACTTAAAAGCAAACTTCTGATTTATCCATGTTAAAATATATTTTGTTGTTTCAGCCCTAGAGTCTCTTCCAAGCTGCTGGGTTATCTCTACATCTTCATCTGGGCCTCAGTATTGTATCGTTCTGAACCCATTTTCCATTACCCACTCCTACTGAGCTTAATATTATGGCTCTAGGTACTGACACTGGAAGAAGGTTTATAAAATTATGTTTGTTATGGCTTGTGAGACATGTGAGGGAGAGAGAGGGGGAAGAGGGAGAGAGAGAACATTTCCAACAACTAATGGGAAGAATTTATCTAAGATCTCAGTTCTAGGATCAGCCATGCTTCTCCTGAGCAATTAATTTGTGTATAGCTTGTGGGCATAGTTAATTGTGCAATACATCATGTTTTCCTATTTATTTTGGCTGCTAGGAGGTGCAAAGGCAAATTTGCAATGTGGCTCTAGTGTATAGGACATGGTTTATATTTTGTGTACTGATCTTACCCTGACCACTTTTTATTTTCCTACCTTATTTTCTTCCCTTTGCCCTTAGATCACTTAAAAAATCTTGTATTGTGTAAAATTTGTGAGTTGCCTTAAGTTTTTCTTCTTTGAGAGATATTATAAAAACCAATAGACAGGCACATAAAATCTTCACAAGACAAATTTTTTTTGAAGATTTTATTTATTTATTTGACAGACAGAAATTACAAGTAGGCAGAGAGGCAGGCAGAGGTGGGGGAGAAGCAGGCTCCCCACCGAGCAGAGAGCCTGATGCGGGGCTCAATCCCAGGACCCTGGGATCATGACCTGAGCTGAAGGCAGAGGCTTTAACCCACTGAGGCACCCAGGCCCCCCGACAAGACAAATTTTTTAAAGACATCAAATACATTCATTCCTCTGATTGACAACAACAGTAGCAACTATAGGGCAAAAGAACCATGATGGAATAAAAGGTATAATCTTGTAACTAACAGCTTCAGAAACATTCAAGGCAATGATTGAGAGTTAAAACAATAAGAGTCTCATGTAAATCACCATGTAAAATAAAATGTGATTCCATAAATGAAGGTGTCAAACTCAAATGCCTTGAAGGGCCAGGAAGAATCAGTAAATAAAGGAACGAGGTAATGGAAAATGCTAGAAACAGAGAGACTCAAGACTGCCTGTCCTGCTCAAGATATCCAAGCATGCTTCTAAACTAGACATTTGTGGACCCACCAGTTACTAGTTTGCAACTTCTGAATCACCCCCCCTCCAATTTTATGAATGTGACCAAAGTAAGAGATTCGTAAAAATTTTCACAAAACAGAGAAAAATCCTAGGCCAAAAACTTAAACTTTCTTTCCTTTTCTTATCCAGGTTACTGGTTGCCTAGTTATAAGTTAAAGTCTTCCTGGGCAACGGGCTTGCATCTCTCTGTCTTGTTTGGTCATGTGGAATGTCTTTTGGTGCTCCTGGACCACAATGCTACAATCAACTGTAGACCCAACGGGAAAACCCCCCTTCATGTGGCTTGCGAAATGGCCAACTTGGATTGTGTTAAGATCCTCTGTGACCATGGAGCAAAGCTCAATTGCTACTCCTTAAGTGGACACACAGCTTTACACTTCTGTACAACTCCTAGCTCCATTCTCTGTGCCAAGCAATTGGTTTGGAGAGGTAAGACTTTCTGGGTGGCTGACATGGTCGTCTACTTGCACACTCATGGTTGTGAAACTTGGTGATCGTTACCTTCTTCAAGTAATGTAGTAGGTATCCCATTTATAAGTCTAAATGCTATATATATATATATATACACACACACACACACATATATATTTATAAATTTATATATTTATATAACTATATAAATGTATGTATTGGTCCAGGTGAATTCAGTGATGATCACATTGGAATCATTATTTCCTTCATTGGAGGAATTCATTAGTTTACACATTTATTTAACAAATATTTAATTAGTTCTCATGATGTGTCAGTTAATGTGCTAAGTAACTGAAAAAGAAAATAGTTTCTGCCGTCAAGAAGGTATATTCTAGAAGAGGAGAGAAATGCTAGCAAAATAAATTCATAACTATGTAATAATAAATTGAGAAAGGAGCAAAATAGGGTGTTATGAAAGAGAATGTCAGGAGTAAACTATTAGAACATGTATGAAGATTCCCCTAAAGATATGATCTGTGAAGCTGAAACGTTATAAATGCGAGGGAGCAAGCCATTAAAAAAAGAGCCAAGGGGAAGAGAAGCCCAGGTATAGAGAAGAACATGTGCAAAGTTGCTAAGGAAGCAAAAAATCTGGACTATTCAACACATGGAAGAAGACCAGTGTGGTCGGAATATCATGGGTATGGGGTTGGTGGGAGGGACAAGAGGGTAGAGGAGAGTGCCACATGATGACATTGGGTGTGTTGGGTACTAGCTTGCTGGGTGCCAGGGTATGAGGTTTAGAAATGGAGGCACAGAAAAGTTTTAAGCAAGGAAATGACATGGCTTAATGACATGGGGATTGTTTCTAGTCTTTGGCAATTTTGGGGAAAAAAAAGCTGATATAAACATTTGTATACAGATTCTTGTGTAGAAATGTTCTCATTTCTCTTGGGTAAATACCCAGGAGTGGGACTATGGGTCTTATGATAAATTTATAAGAAACTACTTTACCCTTTTTCAACCTAGTTGTACATTTTGCATTCCAACCAGCAATGCATGAGTTCAGGTGCTCTCCATCCTTGCCAGAACTTGGTGATGTCAGATTAAAAGAAAAATTTATTTCAGCAACAATAGGTATATAATAATATCTCATAATTTTAATTAACATTCCCCTAACGGCCAAGGATGTTGAGTATGTTTTCAGGTATTTATTTCCCAGCTGTGTATTTACTTGGGTGAAATATCTGTTCACATCTTTTGCTCCTTCTTTTTGAAAATGGGTTGTTTGTTTTCTTATTATTGATTTGTCAGTGTTCGTTATATATTCTGGATACTAACCCTTTATTAGAAATGTGGTTTGCAAATATTTTTATTCATTCTCTGACTTTTTATTCTTCCTGTCTTTAGAAGAGCAGAAGCATTTAATTTTAGTAAATTCAATTTATTCAATTTTTCCTCTTATGGCTCATGCTTTATGTGTCCTAGCTAAGAAATCTTTGACTAACCCAGGAACAAAGATTTTCTCCTATGTTTCCTTCTAGAGGTTTTATAATGTCAGGTCTTATTTTAAGTCTTTGACTCATTTTGAGTTAATTTTTGTATATGGTATAAAGCACAGGTTGAGGTTCATCTTTTTATGCATGGGTAAATTATCTTATATATCCAATTGTTTCAACATCATTTATTGGAAAGACTGCTTCTTCTCCATTGAATTGCCTTGGTATCTTTGTCAAAAATCAAGTGGCCAGATATGTATGGATCCGTTGACTTATGTGGGTTTTTTTGTTTGTTTTGTTTTGTTTTGCTGATGTTCCACTTGCTTGATTGCTGAAGCTTTAGATTAAGTCTCAAAATCAGAGTGAGTTTCCCCAGATCAGTTTTAAACACAAGAAGTTTCAGATTGCTCTGAGACCTTAAAGTGAATGAGTCAAAGCTGTACTTGACATAACGTATGGATTGCAGAAGAGAGCTCTGGACTAAAGCTGTAAGTTTAGGAATTGTTGGGGATTGTTTAGGAATTGTTATGGATTGTATTTGAAGCCAAGGGAATCAATGAAATTGCTTGGATAAAGAGTGTGGAGAGAAAAGAGAAGGGAGGACCAAGCCCTGATAAATTCTTACATTTAAGATGTAATCCATCCATCCTCTGCATCCATAGGATGGAGATGGGCCAAGGAGAGTGAAATGGATTGGTAAGTGAAGTGAGAGAGAGCCCAAGAGCATTTTTGGCATCAGGGGGACTAAGAAAGAGGCAGGTTCAAGAAGGAGGAGGCGGTCAGCTCTATCGATGGCCACTGAGAGATTTAATTAGATGTTCCATAGATTAAGTGACAGAATTATCACTGACAAAAGCAGTTTGGGCGAAACGGTGGGTGTAGAAGCCAGATTCGAATGGTGTAAGGTGGGAAAGGGCGGATAAAAACTGGGGATGCCACATACAGACAACTGTTCAAAGAAGTCTGGCTGCACATGTAAGCATGAGAGTCGCGTGATTGCCGAAGGGGGGCTGGGGACCCAACAGAGTGTTCTGTAGTTGGAGATAAAAGGAAATGTTTGTGTGCTGAAGGGAATGATTTATAGAAAGCCAACAGTTGAAAATGCACAAGACAGGGTAAATAAAAGGTTCAAATCTTAGAGGTTGAGATGGGGTGAAATCTAGGGACTGTGCCTCATTTTTAACCAAGGGGCCAAAGTAAAGGATGGCTTTAAAACGCCAGAGTGTTTATAGATGTGGCCGTGGTAAGATGCAGGGGTTCATATCTGACAACTTTCCCTCATCAGTAATGGATAAGGCAAAGTCATGAGCCAAAGACAACGGCAGAAAGGGTGGAAATTTTGATGAGGGCGGGGAGGGATGGAAATGTCATGGGGAAAGATTAGGAGAACAAGCTTAAAGATGCCAGGTTCTTCTCAACCTGTGAGAATCCAAGGGAGAAAAAAATCCATCCAGCTTCCTCTCCTTTGTGTCTGCCTGGGTGAGGGGAGGGGTCTAGAGCAAATACATGTGGAGAGGAGTAAGGGACACTCGGGGCGAGCCACTTATAGCACGTGGCCATCACCCCCATTCACACTGACTTACATATTTAGGGGTTTTTGATATTGTTTTTGCTTGTAGTTTAATACATTCATTAAACTTTTAAGCTTTTTAAAAATTTTTATTATGTTATGTTAGTCACCGTACAGTACATCCTTAGTTTTTGATGTAGTGTTCCATGATTTATTGTTTGCGTATAACACCCAGTGTTCCTATTTTTAAAATTGTTAGAGAGTTAAGACACTATTTGTTTAATTTTTTACTTTTAATATTGTTGCCTTTTCATGGGACTTCATGAACCACAGACTCAGACAAGCTGTCAAGCTTTTCGCCTTTCACTGCTCAGAGGCACCATCGGAGGGAACCTCATTCCCCAGAGGATGTGCTTATTGCCTGTCCCCTTTATCCCTATTGATAGAGGGAGACTACCTGGACATGAGAAGGAGTGGAGGTAGCAGGGAGACCAAGCAAGGCTCCCTGTAGGCTGCCACTAATGAATTAGGCTAATAACAATCAAGGAGGAAGAATGGAAGTCCATTAAAAAAAAAAAACTTGCTCTTAGGTCCGTGGCATCAGAGGCCAAAGCCATAAAGGAAAGAAAGATGAATTAGAGAAAGCAAAAATATTCAGTGTGCGGGTGGCACACAGATACTAAAAGAAAAATGCTGTCACAAAACTGGAAGAAAATATTTGAGACTAGGTGGACAAAGGCCCTTTTTATATCCTTAACAAAGAAAGAAATTTTAAAAATTAAAGAGATTAACAACTAAGAGAGAAAGAGAACAAAAGACCAAGAACAGATATAGGTATTTCAGGACACCCCCCCCCCCAACCAGAAAAGCATATAAACAACAGATCAGCATGACATAATGATCACCTGCCCTGATAATCAGTAAAATGTTCATTAAAATGACAGGTGTGGGACGCCTGGGTGGCTCAGTTGGTTAAGCGGCTGCCTTCGGCTCAGGTCATGATCCCAGCGTCCTGGGATCGAGTCCCACATCGGGCTCCTTGCTCGGCGGGGAGCCTGCTTCTCCCTCTGCCTCTGCCTGTGCTCGCTCTCTCTCTCTCCCCCTCTCTCTGACAAATAAATAAATTTAAAAAAATTAAAATGACAGGTGCTTTTGTTGTTATTTATTACATTAACAAAGATACAAATGATAACAATACAGATATTGCCAAACACAGGGATGTGCGTTCACACATCTTTAATGGGACCTGAATGGGTCTGGAGAGTGAAAACTTTTGTAACTCAGAAGTTCTGTCTCTAGGATTTAGGGCTCATTCTGCACCTTTTGGCTCATATGGACCCTCATTTATGTAGGGACTCCAAATCAAACTTCGGATTCTTACCTCCAAACAAGGTTATGCATTGAGTCCAAGAGATAACTGATAGGAAAGAAAGAAGACATTGATCATGGAACAGAATTGGGCTTGGTCGTGCAGTCTGTACGACACTAGGAATAAAGAGACCTTGTCCCCATTCTGTAAGAGTCTTCAATACAATGTAGTCATACTGTGTTTTATTTTACATTTTTGTATCAGAAGCTTTGACCAGTTAAGGATATCCAACTTAAAAATACATACATTGGCATTTTTCATTTTTAAATATATTCAGAGTCACAAAAAAATTTCTTGATTTATTTTTTGCCTGAAATCACTTATATTTCTAAAAACTGAAGAACGGTTGCATGTCTAATAGAAAAGATTTTTTTGAGGATTTTATTTGTTTATTTATTTGAGAGAGAGATTGAGACTGGGCAGAAGTAGGTGGAGGAACAGAGGCAGAGGGAGAAGCAGGCTCCCCGCTGAGCAGGGAGCCCTACTCGGGGCTCCATCCTGGGACCCGGGGATCAAGACCCGAGCCGAAGGCGAACGCTTAACCTACTGACCCATCTAGGTGGCCCTTAACTCATTGCTATCCCCACTGTATGCAGAGTCATCTAGTTAGGAAGTGTAGGAGCCCCAGATGTGGATGTCTGGCTTTGGCGATCCTACATTTGTGTGCACCTAAGCACAGAGTGTCCAAGTATAGAAGGCAAAATCAGCAGAGCTATACGACGTTGCTGCAGTTATCTAAGCATGCGTCTCAAAAACGGAAAAACCCGAAGAAAGCAGAAAGATGGAAAAATAGAGATAAGACCAGCAATCCATGAGATTAAAAAAAAACAACAACCCAGACTTTAAGAAAGGCTTATCTACTGTATGGAATATTATTCAGTCATGAAAAATAATGAAGTCCAGATACATGCTGCGACATGGATGCATCTAGAAAATATGCCAAGGGAAAGAAGCCTGACACAAAAGGCCACCTAGTGTGTGAGTCCATTTATACGAAGCAGACAGAAGAGGGAAACGCACAGACAAAGCAGATTGATAGTTAACACGGGCTGGGGGGAAAAGGTAAGGGGGAGTAACAGCTTAATGGGCACGGGTTTCCTTTTGGGGGGATGAAAATATTTGAGCAGTTGATAGTGGTGATAGTTTCACAATATTGTGTACATATTAAATGCCACTAAACTGTATACTTTAAAATGGTTAAAATGGTGAATTTTATGTTATGTCAATTTTACAATAAAAAATTAAATAGAGTGGTGCCGGTGACTCAGATAGTTAAGCATCTGCCATCAGCTCAGGTCATGATCCCAGGGTCCTGGGATTGAGCCCCATATAGGGCTCCCTGCTCAGCAGGGAGTCTGCTTCTCCCTCTCCCTCTCTCCTTTCCACCTCCTCTCTCCCTGGATAAATAAATAAAATCTTGAAAAAAAAGAAAAGACAAATTTTAAGCTGTGTTACCTCCATACCATATAGACCTTAAAAATTATATTGTAAAAAATGTTCATTGACATGGAACAATTTTTAAAAAGTTTATAAGACAGTATGAACTGCATAAGCTTATTTTTCTTAAAAGTATATATGATTACGCATATCATGAAAGAATATCCAAAGTATCAGAGTCAAACCTGATATCGTAGCTAATGTTTACATATAGCTAAGCAACTTCAAAAAAACAAATTTGTTATTTTAGATCCTTACTTCTAGAATCATACTTTCTTGTTTTTTTTTTTAAGTGTGGTGCCCAGAAAAATATATCAAAACCAAAACACATTGTGAATCAGATAAATGGGAAAAATTTCACCCATTTTATGGATGGAGAAATAGAAGGAAAAAGTAGGGGGCTTGAAGTAGGTCTCGCAGTCTGGAAACCCTAGAAGACCGAAAGCGTCTTGCATTCTTTCTTTTGCATTTTTATTGTCTTCAGTCTCTGGACAGTGCTTGGCACATAGGAGGTACTCTATAAACAGTCTCTGGCTGATCTGGGCATGGCTCCTGAGGGCACGGATGGGAACTCCTGCTATCTAATAAATGGACACTGTTATGTTCATGGTTAATGAATGAAATGTGATTGCTGGTCCGTTTCACCCTCTCCGTCTCTGGGGGGGATAGTTGAGGGATGGATCTTCTCTCTCTTGGATTATGTTGTAGGCACTTTGTGGAGAAGTCACATACATCACTTTGTGGCTGGACAGAGGGAATGGAGACAGCACACAGACAAGGAAAGTGAGTCAGGCTAACATTAAACTCGGGACTGGAGAAGTCCATTAGAGGGAAAACCAATGCCATGGCAACTGAAAACCGATGTAATTTCATTTGCTACTTAATGGACTCTTTGTAGAAAAAAGTGCTCTTTGTGGAAAAGGCTAATTGAGGCCAAAAAATTGCATGCAATTTTCGCTTAAAGGATTTTCCCCTATTTTTTTCAGTGTTGCAGAGCCTGCTTTGTCCCTATGCTGGATTTTGTCTGCTATTTTTCTGTTTGCCTTTCTACTTAATACCCCCCATCTTCTGGCCTTTGTTTCCTTTGGTATTAATATAATAGTGCTCATCAGTTGAGAGGGCTTATTTACCTCAGTGAAAATGTCCTCTCCGTGAATCCTGCATTTCCCTACGAATAAAGAGAGTCAGGTCAGGTTTAGCTGGCTGAATAGCGGTATATTATTTCTACCTATTCCCTTTGGTAAGAGGAAAATGAAAGCTGCTTGTTTTGCTCTGCATGAAGCAAATCCTGACAGTTGGAGGAAAAATTTGTTACTGCAGGAAAGCCATAAAAATTCAAATGTTTCCTCCCAGAATGTAGCATGAGGGCAATGCAAAGGAGACCCTGCCTTTTCAACGACCGGTCCCCTGCTACTTGAGGTGATGGTGACACAAGTTGCCCGCATGTTAGGAAAGCCCCGTCCAGTGGTGAGAACATAGCGAGGCGAGATGTCATGGGACTTCCTTTTAGTCCATAACCAGAGATGCTGGCTCGACTGGCATCCCTGTCCCCAGTCGGTCACCCTGCATGTCGTTTCAGCTCTGACATTATACATCGTCATAGCACAAATCTGACCATCCTTGTCATTTGCAAACAACTTTGGGGATTTTTGTCCCATCTGCTGTATGGTTAGTACCACCTGTACAATATGAATTTAATCTTTTCTTCAAGTTGACATTACTTATTAAATTCAGTTGTAAAAGAAACTGGGTATCACTATAAAAATTGATTTGTCACTGTAAAAAACAGGGCAAGATCCCTTGCCCTGCATAGAATGTAATGGTAACAGTAAATCACGGGCAGTGAAAATTCTTGACCTCCATCTGCCGAAAGACTCTTCTCTCAGATGGCAGAGGATATGCTCGCTTCGGCAGCACATATACTGAAATCAGATGGCAGAGAATGCCTCAAAAGCCTCATCTCCTCGTTGCTATTTTTTTTTTCTAGAAACATTGTCTCCAATGATTCTGCTCTGAGTGAGTGAACTTGAAATTTATTTGCAGGCCATGTTGCAAACCTCCCTAGGTCGCAGGTGCTCCAGCCCATTAAAAAATGGCCCACGTAAGATCACAGCCCACCGTGGGGGACACTGCCATAAGCAGCGTTTCCTGAAGTTGATGGTCTATTTTGTGGTGGATTTTAGAAGCATCCCCTTTAAAAGTAGGGGTGAAACAAGTCTGCTGCTCTCGCCACAATGTCAGCTCTGTCCTAGAGGTCCTTGCCAGCACAAAGAGAAAACAGAAATAAATAAGATGTATGAAGATGGGAAAGCGAAAAGCAAAACTGCCGTGATTACACACGATATGTTTGTCGGCTTAAAAAACAAGATAAACAACAAGAAAATCTGAGGTCGAATGGTTAGAATATGTAATTGAGTTCAGCGGAGGTACTGCATTTGTGATCAATATCCACAAATCAATTGTATCTCTATATACCGGAAACGAGCAGCCTGGAATTATTACGTAAGAAAAGATGTATTTATGTATGTCATGAGACATTTAAGGGATCTAGAAAATATATTCCACAAAAGCGTGGAAAAATGTAAAAATGGATGAGAAGACATTAAGAAGATACTACATTCAAGGTTTAGCATGAAAAATGTAGTTCTTAATGACTCCCACCTAAGTGGCAGTCAATTTCATTTCTTTTAGCTGATGAATTTGGTGTTTATCTCCATATTCCTAAATAAATACCATTTGTTTATGCATAAAATTGAAAAGAATAGGTAGCAACATAAGCAATTTCTGATAATCTATTTATCATAATGGAAGATGTGGCTCTGGCTCCTTTTCTACACTCTACACCTCCCTTCCCCCATACAAGTACCTTTCTTGTCTTCCAGCCTCACAATATCATGACATTATAATCATGAGGCTTGTAGTAAACTGGGATAACTTCTCCTTGGTACATTTTGTTTTCCCAGGAGTTGTCTCATTTTTTTGCTTAGTTTCCTATGGATTATCACTCTTTTAACCCCAAACTTTTTGCCAATGGTTTTAATCTTTTTTGAAAATATTTCAGTTCAACAGGTATATGGTCATTGCCATTTTCTTAACAAAAAAAAAAAAAAAAAAAATCCCTTCTGGAGCCTTCAGACTTAGATGGTCCAACTGCCGTCCTCCTGGGATCTCCATTTCCCACCATCCTAGAGACTCTCCTGGGTCCTGAGTCTCCCTATATCTTGGCTTGCTGCCTGTTTCAGCAAGTACCTCGTCTACTAGATTTCTGAGAAAGGGAGCAAAAGACTGCACATCCCCCAAAATGCACTTATCCTATCCTGACATGGCATAGAATTCCAGATGGATCATCATTTTCCTTCAGAATAATGAAGACATTTCTCCATTTCCCTCTAGTTTCTAGTACCTCTGCTAAAAGATCAGGAGCTGTTTTATTTCTTCATCTTTTGTATGTGACCTCTTATCTCCTGTCTCCTTGTCTTTGGTGTTCTGAAATTCCATGATGATCTGCTTTTTTTTTTTTTCCCCATCCATTGTACTGGGTCCTTTCAACCCCCAAAGGTGCATGTCTCTAAGTCCTGAGAAATGTTCCCGAGTTCTTTCCTTCTGTTTTTGTATGCTCTGGCCCTTGAATTGTTATACTTTACATATTGTACTTCTTGCATTCTTTCTCTAAATGTCTTGTCTTGTCTCTCCTGTTTTTTGTTTTTATTGAGCACAACACGAGGCTTGAACTCACGACCCTGAGATCAAGGCCTGAGCTGAGATCAAGAGTCAAACACCTAATCGACTGAGCCACCCAGGAGCCCTGTCTCTCCCGTTTTTTATTTCTTTATCTTTATGCTTTCCTTCCTGGGAAATTTATTCCAGATTATTTTTCTGTTTTTTTTTTTAATAGTCTCTATTTACTATATTAAAGATTTTGTTTAAATTTTTATAAACTTTAGATGTCTGCTGATAGTTAAGATCGAGTAACCAAAAGCTGATTTGGAATCTCAGGGTATGGGTAAAGTTAGTTTAACTATTAGCTTTGCTATGTGGTATCTGGCTGGATTTTTTATTTGAGAAATCTCTGAAATAGTATCTTTGGGTCTTTTCTTTTAGTCTAGCCAGATTCTAAAAAACAAACAAAACAAAACAAAAATCCTCTACCTGATTTCTACCTGGGTTAAGGCCTACTTGCCAGTTTTCCAAGCGCTTTTAGGAAAAAGGGCTGGGAATGGATACGGAGTACACATGCTGTCTAGAAGGTTCTGTCTTCTCCTCTTGGCCGAGCTAACATCTAGCACCTAAGGCCCTAAGTCAGACATCAATTCCAAAGCTCATTCTTCCTGAACTCCCTTCAATGAAGTTAGGTCCCTGTGTCACTCTGTATTCTCCTAGCATGTAGTTTTCCTTTGTGGCACTTACATTTCATTTAGTCCTTTGATCAGTACCTGTTTCTCCCACTATGTTTCGTGAGAGCAGAGTTTTGCTCAGCGTACTGCCGTGTATATAGTCTGTGTCGGTTGCTGATTGTGCAGCATTCATGAATGTTCCATGGAAGGCAGGCACCAGAACTAGGGAGGAGACTGGGGTCAAACGGGAGCAATTCTGTCGTCGTTACTGGCAAGATGACTCTTGGCGTATTGTCCACGGCTCTCCTTGTTTCTTTTCCTACATGAAGACGGTCTGAAGAAGTGAAAATTCAGAAGTGTCAAATACTATCGAGGTAGCAATCTAGTAAGTGGAGAATTTAAAAGTCTACGTTAATTTAATGACATGGAAGGATGTGGAGATAACGGTATTAGTTGAGGCATGGATGCAGAAATCAGAGTGGAGGGGACTGATAATGAAAACAGGTTGTGAGTGTGAACAGACCCATGGAGGAAGAGTGTTTGTGGAGAGGGGACAGCAGGGCAGAGCATGGGGCAAATGGGATTGAGGATTGCCTTCTTTTAGATGACAGAGACCTGAGCATTTAAAAAACGGGTGAGGGGTGGACACGGAGGGAGGGGTAATTTAGGGTGTGAGGATTCTGAGAAGTTTGGGAAATGAGATCTAGAACCAGGTAGAGGGATTGACACTCTAGAGAGGAGAGCTCCTGTTTCAGTGTAGCTGGAGGCCAGAAAAAAAGGGAGAAGATGAGAATTGATGGGCGTGGATGGCTTTGTGAAGTTTCCATCTGAAAGGCATTTTCTTTTTTTTTTTTTTAAGATTTTATTTATTTATTTGTCAGAGAGAGAGGGAGAGAGAGCGAGCAAGCACAGGCAGACAGAGTGGCAGGCAGAGGCAGAGGGAGAAGCAGGCTCCCTGCCGATCAAGGAGCCCGATGTGGGACTCGAGCCCAGGATGCTGGGATCATGACCTGAGCCGAAGGCAGCCGCTTAACCAACTGAGCCACCCAGGCGTCCCTGAAAGGCATTTTCTATGTAAAAGAGGAAGTGAGCAGATCTGAGAGTGGGGAGAGAGAGAAGAAAGAGTTCAAGAATCGAGGAGGTAGAAAGGGTTTGAAACAATCATTATGGAGACTGGGGGAATAAATCAGGCAGAGAGAGAGAATCACTGGATGGCTGACTGTCTCCAGGACCCCGCTGAGTATTCTGTTTGACTCGATGGTGGTAGTGGGCTGGTGGAGTTGGCAACTCAGCGGGAGTGTGATTTTTGCTAGACAGCTCTCTGCCCCTTGGCTGTGGGTACCGAGACAGTAGCTAATTGGGTTCATTCATAACCCAGGTGGGCGCTTGGAAGAGTTGGAGGTGGTTTAAGGTTTTGGCAAAAGGGTTATTGAAAAGATGGAATACGGAAGTAAGCTGGGTAGGGAGAGGAGGTGAGTCAGGAATATCTGCTGGACAAAGAGAACACAGACAGAGGTTCTAATAAAACAAAGACACAAAGATAAGCAGCGATGGTCAGAAAATTGAATGTGGGAATTTGTGATTTCTGGAGACGGACCAGTTGAAACTAATGACTCAGCCCAGGTATGACCGTGGGTGGGAGTCACAGGTTCAGTGAATGGGAGAAGTCACCAGAGGGAATGAGATCGGGACACTGAAAGAACAGGCCACGGGGTGGTCATCCACATGGTTGTTAAAGTCACCCAGAATTTGCCTGGTGAGGGATAATGTGAGTCAATCAGCCAAAATCTTCAGAAACTGATGGGGGAGATAAGTGTATTCAGGAAGGAGGGCAGGTGGTATAGATTAAAAACAACAACAAAAAAAAGCAGAGCCCTAAAGAAGCTGGGATGTTCTTTTCATTTTTATTTATTTTTTCAAGAGAATTAGGGAGTAATTGGAAGGAGCAATGGGGAGCCCGACATATGAAAAAGAACACCCAGCTATATGCTGCAGGCCGGAGTTAAGCATCCTGCATTCTTTCTTTGAGCTCAGAACAAGGCAAAGCTAGTTGGGTTGCCATGGTGACCAACGCCCTGTCTTCGGGCTCATTAATCCTGTGTTCCAAACGAAGCACTTAGCGATAGCTTCTGACTAGATGTAACAAAGCTCTGCATACTGAAAAGGGCACATTCATGGTAAGCCGGAGAAAAAGGTTTTCAATTTCATTCATTAAACTTGAGTAAATAATTTAATATCTTTGTGTGTCAGTCCTCCTAGCTAATGAATAAGGATAAATGCTTAATGGAAAATCTAGCCTAATAAAGTTAACAGCATCAGCTTTACCATATAAAGGAAATTGATGTTGCCGGTCTATATGCATATAAGGGGAAAATGGAAAGGAAAATAACATATATTAAGCATCTACGAGGTGGGATATCAGGTACTTTAAAATAAAATGACTCACTTAATCCTTGCAACAACCATGTGAAGCAAGTATCATTCCCTTCATCCTGTAGATGAGGAATTGGAAACTCTTGAGACGTTAACTAACTAAGGCCCCCGGTTCACACAATTGGTAGGATTCAAGGAGGCCCGATTCTGGCCGGTTTAGGCTCATGAGGCCCCAACTATGCCTGGCTGAAAACCGTATACGGCTTATCTTTCTGGGACATTGGGCTAATTAAAAAAAAATTAGGAGAAAAGTTTATCCTAAGGTGACATTGCCTATATGAGAGAGAAGTTTAAATGCTGTGTTAGAATTACATTTGCTTCAAAAAATTCGCTACCATTAGATGTTTTTGAAGGCTTTTCTTGGGAAAAAAAAAAAAGAAGAAGACAGCTGGTTATATTAGAAGTGTGCTTAATTAAAAGATGTGAAAAACTGTCAAGGCTCCTTCTAAAATGAGTCCCCCCAGAGCAATTGTTATCCCCACTTTGTGTTCCAGGTGTGTGGAACATGGTACTGGTATGTGGAAGGCTTAGGGTTGCAAAACAGACCCTCCAAACAGAAGTTGCTTTTTTTTCTTCTGGGTCTAATGACTTCGTTTGGTTTTTCTGGGTTTGTTCCAGCTAAGGGTAGATAAGTGATTGAAAAAGATATATTAAAAATCCATTAATTCATTTTCCTTAAAATTAAATCTTTAATTAAAAGCAACGCTGATCAATTTCTAATTTCTGCCTCTAACAACGTGATACAACAAGGTTTAAAATAAATAGAAACAACTTGGTGCAAGTTAAATATCCCTGTCACTAAACTTGGTTGTTAGCAATTTTTTTTCTCCAAATACTCCAAATGGTTTAGTTTTACCTATATGACCATGCCAGGCCTATTTTCTTAAATTCAGGCTGATTACTTCTTCCCCAGTTGATTCCCAAGTGCATCTTCAGAGGGAAAGTGTTAATTCCAGCCTTCTGTCCTCTGTCAGTAGTAGAGGTTTTTTTGACTGGTTCTCTCTACTTTAAATTCTCCTTTCAAAGGCTATATGTGACTTGCATTGTGAGTTTTCAGACCGGGCGTGTTATCTTTTTTTTTTTTTTTTTAATAACTAGTAGAATCTGAAACCAGAAATTGAAGGATGATGTTTTCATGGTCCCGAACTACTTTATTTTTTTCCTTATTTATTAGCACGTCTCTAATTTGTTTCTTACTCGGAGGAGCCTGGATTGGATTATCCCCTGAAACATTTTAAACACCACTTAGTAAAAGATATCGGATTTATAAACAGAAATGCAAGCGTTTTCTTTGTCATCTCCCAAAATAATAACTAATGGAAGATAATCTAAACAATTTTAGAATGAGACTCAAGGGCCCAGATTTGGAGGTAAAATGGTTAAATCAAACAAGAATCTGCAGCTCCCAGCTCGGTTTTCTATTAAGCTAACCACGGAAACACAGCAATATGAAAACTGGTAATAAAAGCGTTTAGAACTGGAAGCTAAGAATCAAGCTTCAGGCCAGCTTCCTGAAGAAGTTTCTACTAATTAGAAAGTTAATCGGAACAGTGTGGACCCTTTTCTTTTCTGAGATGAAACAGCTCTCCTATAGTCAGAAGAGGTAATAGCCAGCCCCCACTGAGAGCCTCTGGGGAAGCCCCTGGAGGGTCTCTTGCTTGCATTCATTTGCAGCCTGGGAAGTCCCAGCAGCCCTCAGAAGCATCCTTCAATTAAGAGGGCCACAGAACCTAGCGGTAAAGGCAGGAAATAAGTTCACTTCTTGCAAGCAAAATTGAATTGACCTGGGCGGCAGCAAGAAGAAAAGATTGAATTAGATTTTCCAAGGGAAAATTTGGCCTACAGGTAACAGTTAATAATAACAACAACAATCAGATATGGCATTTCTATTGCCATAATCCTCACAGCTTTTCTATGCGATTCTTCTATTATCCCATATGCAGATTCGAAAGGTTGAGCTTTTAATTGGTTGATGGAAATACCGGGTTTTGACAGAATGACCTCAATGCGGAGTACTTGCTTTCTCCACTAGGTGGTGCTACTTCTCCTTTGCTACTTGGAATCCTTGCCAGGAAGGGAACAGTCTTGGGACTGCACCGTGGCCTTATTCCGTAATCTGTCTCCAGGGTAGACTGGACATGTCAATCAGTTAAACTGCCACTTGCTCAGATCCTTCTAGAACTGTGCCTTGGGCACAGTCCCTGATGACGGGGCTTAGGTTGTTGTGTTTTGTAATACTGGATCCTTCCCCACCAGAGCTGATAAAACTAGGGTGGTGGTATTCTATCCAAGGGGCTGGATATGAAAAGATGCATTCAGGTATAGTGCTTATGAACATAAATACTAGAGTCATATTTCTTGGGTTCAAATCCTGCTAGTTCCCCATTCGCTATCTACATGAGTAACCTCTTGGAATCTTTATTTATTTATTTTTTTAAAAGATTTATTTATTTATTTATTTGACAGAGATCACAAGTAGGCAGAGAGAGGGGGAAGCAGGCTTCCCGCTGAGCAGAGAGCCCGATGTGGAGCTCGAACCCAGGACCCTAAGACCATGACCTGAGCCGAAGGCAGAAGCTTACCCCACTGAGTCACCCAGGCGCCCAACCTCTTGGAATCTTAGCCTTCATTTACTAAATGGGAATGCTGATCATAATCCAAGTTGATTCTAAGGAACTCAAACAAGGCATTTGGATTTTCATGTGTGACTCTTTCCCCACCCCTTACCTTTGTATTGCCTAGAAATGCATTTCCCAAAGTCTATTATATTAAACATCGATCATGGACTGTTAATAGGTATTACAAAAAGACAGTTCCTTGGTCAAATAGATTTGGGAAAACACATATTAAATTAGACAGGGATCCTCATTTGAGGACTTTTCAGAATCTTTCATATGGTAATGGAATCGTACATAAACAAAGGTACACCAATCTACAAATTTATTTAACCCACAGTCTTTATTTTTCATGCATCTTACAGTACTAATATGCCACACAGGAGACTTTGGGAAAAAACTGGCACAGAAGAGTGAAATTGGGGCTTTTGGCTGGAAGCAGGAACTGAACTCAGCCCTGGGTACACCCGTCTTCCCTCCAGTGTCTAATTGAAGGGCATACTCTGTCTCACCATAGTAGGCAGAATAATGATCCTCCAAAGATGTCCACATCCTAATCCCTGAAATCTTTGAATATTCTACCTTATATGGCAAAAAGGATTTTGCAGATGTGATTGAATTAAGGACCTTGAGGTAAGAAGATGATATTGGATTATCCAAGTTGGCCTATCTCCTTAAAATTGGAGAGCCTTTTTGTTTTTTTTTTTTTTTTTTTTGGCTGTGGTCAGAGGAATGGGACTATGGAAGGAAGGTTCTGATCTCTGAAAAAGACTACACCCTCCACTGCTGACTTTGAAGATGGAGGAAGCAGCTCATGAGCCAAGCAAGGAATGTGGTGGCCTCTAGACATTGAGAAATTCAAGGAAACATTCTCCTAGGGACTCCAGAAGGAACACAGTCTGGCTAATACTTGATCCTAGCTCACGGTGTTAGAGTTTTCTAAAGAAATTGAATTAACAGGGGGCAGGGGGAAGAGATTGATCAATAAGTTTTAACAAATTGGGTCACGAGATTGTGGAAGTGGGAGTTCAAAAACTGTGGGTGGGCTGGCAAGCTGGAGACCAGGGAAGAAGTACAGTCTGCTGGCAGAACTCCTTCTTGGTACAAGGGAAGTCAGTCTTTGTTTTATTCAGGCCTTTAGTTAATTGGATGAGGTGCACACATCATCTGCTTATTCAAAGTCCATTCATTCACAGAAACATCTAGAATAATTTTTGGCAAAATATCTGGGCACTGGGGCCCAACCAGGCTACCAGACAAAATGGACCACTACACCCACGGAGACCTATGTTGAACTTCTGACGTGCAGAACCATAAGATAATACACCCATGTTGTTTTAGGTCACTAAATCTGTGGTAATTTGTGAGCAGTGAGAAATGAACATACTCACCTTCTGTCTATTATCAGCCTTGTTCCAATGTACCACGAGTCATTGCCTACTGTGGACCTGGTCATCTGTCTCTTGGCTTTGGTCCATTTCCCTCATTCCATCACTAGGGATGGATTTCAAGGGTGTGGGTTCCCGACTCAAACTCACCTGTAAAGCTCGGGGGTCTCCTCAGCTCCCACACCCTGCCTTTCACCCCAGGTCAGCCATCTGCTCACATGACCATGTCCTGGCCTTTCTATTGCTCTATTAGTTTCATTTCCTGTATTTTCAAGCTTCATTCCCTCAGTTACACCTCACCCGCTCTTCAAGGTTACCCTGACTCCAGCTCCTTGCACCTGTCCTATGCATGTTTCTCAGCCCCTTCCTTGAACCATCTCCTTTCCCTCCTCAGCCTCCTCTTCCTGGTTGATACTTGAACTACTATCTCACCAGTACTTGAAGTCACCAGTGTGGTGACTTCTTTGCCATAGCAGTGTTCTCCTGGGCTAACACGGGCCTGGGCTAATATACCTATCCTGACTCACTGTTAAATATGTATAAGAATACATTAAAATTTGCCCCCCCAAATCCGTCAGCAACAACGATGTAAACGAAATATATGAGCAAACTATAAGCCAAAGAATGAGGGCAAATTCTATTGATTACATCATCAAAGGGAATGGATTGGGATGTACATTTTTGATGAGATGCCACATGCTATACCTTCTTAAATAAAACAAGACAGATGCTCCCCCACCCCCCAAGAGTTAAAGAAAGAGATTGACTCACTCATCCAGTGTCTAGTTTTAGGGGCGCACAAATTCTCCCTCGCCTTAACTTATCAGTCGCAATCCATTGAGAATACAACTCACAGCACGTTACATGTCAAGAATTAGAGAAGATCTTGTATTCTCAGATGATTAGTCACTACCTGTCTTACAGAGCTCTCAAGTATGAAGCTGGTGAAAAAGAAGTCCAACTGGGAGTCTAAGAAAAATATGCCGGCCCACAGGGAAGGATCGTTACCCTGACAACTCAGGAGAGGATAATTCTGGAACTGCCTTTCTGTGAGAAATAGACAAAAAGTGTGAAGCCCTTTGCTTAATTCCATCCAGAGTTTGAAGGGGACAAGACCCGTATGAAACATTACCAGATAAAGGCAGAAATGCAAAGCGGGGAGGCGGGGGGTGGCGGTGTGGGATGGCTCAGAGTCCCAGTCCCTCTTCCCTCAACCTCAGGGCCCGTCTTCAAACTTCAGTCAAACGTTTTAGTCAAACGTTAGTTTGTGTAGTCAAACGTCTGGTTTCCGCAGCTTGGACCAAGACCCTATCACACATAGTACCCCTGGGTAGAATAATTCTAATTCTCTACAAATTGTATTAGCAGGTAGTCTTTTCGCCCCAACCCCCTTTGCTGATATGAATCCCCAGCAGGGACTTACCTGTGTTCATGGTGGCCCCTGAGACGGGCCTCATCACCACTGCTGCCACTTGAAAGGGAAGGCCCACTGTTGCCTGACAGATTTCTCCTCCTGCAGTTGGTTTCTGCTAAACTATTAATGCCCCACTAGCCCCACCCCCACCCTGCCCCCGTGAATTCTGCCTCAGGACTGCGGGTACCACACCCATTCTTTCCTCATCCTCTTCCCGCCTCATTCCAGCCCAGCCAGGGCCAAGCCCCTCCACCCCTGAGGCTGGTTTAGGCCTCCACTCCTTCGGGACAAACAGAGTTTTGTCTCTGGGTGGAGGAAGAAATCATTATTCCATCTCTCCAAATTCTTGGCCTTTAAAAAACACAACAGCCCAACAAACTTCCCAAGGACTAACCTCTTTTCTGTTGAATGACAATAGTAGCATTCACTTCCCTCAGCAAAAACACCATCCGCAATCATAAGATATGGTCTGACCTCATGAGCCCAACAAGATTAGTGCAAAATAGTATGATAATAGTACATTTCCCGAAGTCTGAGTTATTCAGTCTTATCTATGGTTACTTCACGCTAAATTTTCATCAATGTGGGGTGTTTTTTTTTTTTTTTTTTGAATTAAAAAGATAAAAAATAAAATAAGTGTAAGGTGACTGAGCTCCACATCTGCTTCTGGATTGTTCGCGTCTAGAAAGTTATCTTTTCCCTTAAGGTTGAGTAAATTAAAAATAAACATAAGAATAAATAAACATAGGCTCTATGAGGAGAAGTCTGCATCCCAGGGGTGAGAAGCAATATTCTGAGGAGTTGGCAGATACGCTTTGATATGAAAAAGATTCGCTTCAGTAGACAGAAGGAAATAGTTTGTGATATTTGCTTCCTGTTTTCAATATGTTTTTAAAAAAATACAGGTAGCTGTTAGAGAAGAAACTTATGAGAAGAGACCATGTGAAAAACAGCTTGGTTTAAACAGCATTGATAGAGCCAAGCCATTTTCACTTTCCTCACTGGCTTACCTCAGTCTGGATTGTGTCTTTTCCATTTTTACACATTGCTGGGCCCCAGGGTTCAGGGGAAGATGTACGTTTGCCACCTTGGTGATCTGATCTAGTTCCATGGCTTCAGATACCATCAAGTGGGGTGCACGCCTGGGTTTCTGTCTCCCAGCCTGACCCTCTCCTCCCGGCTCCAGTGCATCTGTCCAACCACATGTAACCCATCTCTGCTAGATGTTGAATGAACATCTCAAACCTACCATGTCCAGATGGAAACTGGGTTTCCTGCCCCTGCCTCCTTCTTAGCAAGTGACAATTCTGTTCTTCCCATGGCTCAAGCCCAAAGCCTAGAAGGCACCTCCGTTTCCTCCCTTTCCCTCACACTTCACAAGACCTGTTGGTGCCATCAAAATATATCTCCCGTCTGACCACTTCAAACCGTCTACACTGGGGCCACCCAACCCAAGCCATGTTATTTCTTCTTGAACTATGGGAGCAGACTTTCAATAATGCCCCTGCTTTCATGCCCCCTTTTTACTGTCCACCCTCCACACAGCCAGTCCGAATGATCTTTACAAAAAGCAAATCAGACCCCTTCCCTCCCTCACATTTGTTCCCCTCACATTTAGCTTATGCTCTAAGGTCTTTTCTGTGACCTGCTGAGCCTGACGTTGTCTGGCCCCTTCTGGCTTCACCAGCCATATTTCCTACCCCTCCCTCTTTTACTCATCTCTTTTGATGCTTGCATTCTCTCCATTTTCTAAACACATCCGGCTTGTTCCTGCCTACCTCAGAACCTGCACCCTTCCTGTCTCCTTCGCCAGGAAAGCCTTTTCCCACGCTCTTCAGTTGGGTTCCTTCCGGGCTGCACTGACATCACACCCTCAAGGCCTTCACACGAAATACTTCTTCTTCTTCCCTCATCATCCTCCATGACTTCTCCCAGCTGAATTTTTCTTCATCACACATCACTACCTGTCACTTCATATATGAGTTAATTTTTTTTCGTCTGTCTTCTTCTCTAACATATGAATTCCATACCGTTAGGGACATTGTCTTATTTACTAGGTTATTCCCAGAGCCACGAACAGTAGCAGTACACAGTAGGAGCTCAACAAACACTTGCTGAATGAATGAATGTACCTCGCACTAGGGCACCAAGACAAATGGATGTAGCATCTGTTCTTGAGGATCTTAAAGTGAAGAAGAAATACACCCACATCTGTGATTCATTAGAGCGAGATAACACAATCTTTGTAGTGGAGGGACAAGTAACACAGCCTGGGAGTAAGGAAAATCTTTCCAGAAAGACATGGTGTTGGAACTTGTAGGGTGAGTCAAGAAGAGAGTAAAGTCATTGCAGGCCGAGAAAATGACGCAAGCAAAGGCATGTAGGGGTTTGCAAAGAACTACAGGATGCTCAGTAATGAAGGCAAAGTGTGAGGCAGAAGATAGCAGCATAGAAGTCTGGAGAAGCAGAAGCTGGGTTTGGGGTGGTTTTATCTCTCAGGATAAAAAGTTTAAACCATATCATATAGAGAATGGAATGCTCTTGCAGGATTTTAAGAGAGATGGTTAGTTGTGTATTTAAAATAAGTTACTCTCTGTATTATGGAGGGAAAGGCAAATGTACAAACAAAGGGCAGTGGAAATAGGATAGGGAGCAATGGTACCAACATGTGATGATCGATGGGAAGGGACTGGGGGATGAGGAAGAAGGAGGGGTGGGGGTGAATTTCCAGCTTTCAGGTTGATCTGTTGGGGCCATAGCAACACAATTTTTTGGAATGTAGCTTACATGAGTGCAAGGATTAAGAAGGAAAAGAGTTTAGGGGCACCTGGGTGGTTCCGTGGGTTAAATCCTCTGCCTTCGGCTCAGGTCATGATCCCAGTGTCCTGGGATCAAGCCCCGCATCAGGCTCTCTGCTCAGCGGGGAGTCTGCTTCCGCCCCTCTCTCTGCCTGCCTCTCTGCCTACTTGTGATCTCCGTCTGTCAAAGAAATACATTTTAAAAAATTTTTTAAAAGAAGGAAAAGAGTTTAGTTTGGGACTTGTTAAATTTTAGTGTGCAGTGGGCCTCCAAATAGATTTGTTCAGAATGCTATTGTGCATATGTAAATCTGAAACTCAGGGTTCAGCTCAAGACTGATCAGGTATTTCTTTATTGCAAGATAATTCACTTACGTACAATGCACCCAATTAAAGTCTGCCCTTCAGGGCATGTGCATCCGAATGTTTATAGCAGCAATGTCCACAATAGTCCAACTATGGAAAGAACCTAGATGTCCATCAAAGGATGAATGGATAAAGATGTGGTGTATATATGCAATGGAATACTATGCAGCCATCAAAAGAAATCTTGCCATTTGCAATGATGTGGATGGAACTAGAGGGTATTATGCTGAGTGAAATAAGTCAATCACAGAAAGACAATTATCATATGATCTCCCTGATATGAGGAATTTGAGAGGCAAAGTGGGGGGTATGGGGGGTTGGAAAGGAAAGAATGCAACAAGATGGGACTGGGAGAAAGACAAACCATAAGAGACTCTTAATCTCACAAAACAAGCTGAGGGTTGCTGGGTGGGCGGGTATTGAGAGGGTATGTGCTATGGTGAATGCTGTGAAGTGTGTAAGCCTAATGATTCACAGACTTGTACCCCTGGGGCAAATAATACATTATATGTTAATAAAAAAATTTAATTTTAAAAAAAGGATGTCTGAAAATATAAATAAAAAAAAAGTCTGCCATTCAGTGGCTTTTGATATTTTCACTGAGTTAGGCAACCACCTCCACAATTTTAGAACATTTCATCACCCAACACAAAACCTGTACCCTATAGCAATCATTCTCCATTTCCTCCAACTCCTGCTTTTTACCCTTTTAGCCCTATGCAACCATTAATCCACTTTCTGCCTCTATGTACTTGCCTACTGGGGACTTTTCCTATAAATGGAATCTTGCAATATGTGGTCTTCTGTATTTGGCTCATTTCATAAAGCATAATGTTTTCAGTGTTTTTTGAAATAGTGAAATGAAACACCACATTAGTACTTCATTCCTTTTTGTTGATGACTAATATTCCATTGTATTGATATAACACATTTTCCTTATCTATTTGTCAGTTGATGGATGTTTGGACTGTTTCCACTGGGGGTTATTATGAATAATGCTGTCAGGGACATTCCAGGTCAAATGTTTGTGTAGACATATACTTTCGTCTCTGTTGGATAGATACCCAATTGTGGAATTGTTGGGTCATATGGGAGCTCTGTGTTCAACTTTTTGAGGAAGCGCCATACTATTTTCCAAAGTAGCTGCACCATTTTACATTCCCACTGTCAGTGTATGAGGATTCTTATTTCTCCATATGCTTGCTAACACTTGTTATTATCTATCTTTTCGATCACAGTCATTCTAGTGGGTATAAAGTAGTATCCAAGTGTGGTTTTGATTTGCACTTCCCTGATGGCTAATGGCACAGAGCATCTTTTTATGTGATTATTGGCCATTTACATATCTTCTTTGTAATGATACTCTGTCCATTTCAAATTGGCTTATTTCTCTCCTTTTTGGGGGGGATACATAACTTATTAACCATAATGACAGGGAATTTATTTTAATGATACTATATAATTAATTTATTGTTACAGGATATCATTAATTTATTTCAATGATATTTTAATTGATATAATTCTTCATTGATCCATGGGTTATTTATTCTGCAAATATATTTCCAATTAAACTCATCTTTTTTGATACTAACTTCTAATTGTGTTATGGTTAACAAAATGGTCTGTTGTGATACCTGGTTTCTGACATCTGTGAAGATGAGTTTTTAACCTAGTTAGTAAAGAATCAACTTTTGTATATGTCCCATATAGCCTTGAGAAGAATGTATACCACTACGATTGCTCATATAATTTTGAGAGTCATCTGTTCATAGATAAATGAAAAGAGTAGTTATGACTACTCAGGGAAACCATGCACAGGAAGAAATGCAGGGAAAAAAATGATGAGAGCCAGAGTGAAATAACACAGGTGAGGGATTAAGAAGAGGAATCATATAAAAATCATGAAGGAATAGCCAGAGAAGGAGAAGAAAACATTCTAGGGAAGCTTAAAAAAAATAGAATTTCAAGAAGTGTGTTGTCAACACTGTTGGGTATAGCAGAGAAGTATGGTAAGATGAAGACTGACAATGGCAGATGGGAATGATCTCCTGGAAGCCGCTGGTGACCTTGTCAGAACAGCTCTAGGGAGTGGTGGGAACAGAAGGCAGGTTGTGATGGGCTGAGGGAGTCGTGGGTGGTGAGGAAATGGTACAGAATGCAGAGACTTCCCTTTCAAGAAGTTTGGCTAAAAAGAGATGAAAAGAAATCAGAGGGTACTTAGAAGGGAGATAAGGGTTGGGAGAAGCTTAGGTATGTTTATAAAAGGATGGCAAGAAGTTGATGGAAAGGGAGGTGTTGGGTATATAGTGAGAAGATATTATTTGTGGAGCAACATTCCACTGCTGCACTTAGGATCAGTGACGAAGACAGAGGAATTTGCCTTGCACTGACAGGAAGACCCCTCTTCCCTAAAATGAAAGGGAGAAGGTAGAGGTGAGTATTAAACTGGTCAGCAGTTTTGTTTAGTTACTGCAACCCACAGAAATTCAGTTCAGCTGTGGTAGCAATAACCAGTGATCTTCAGGATCCAGTTCTCTTCCCCTCCAGGCTCCCGGGAGACCACACTTCCTAGTCTAGTCCCTCTGTGGTGCAGCAGAACCCTGTGCACATTCTGCCTCATGACATATAAACAGAAGAAATGAGTCACTTCCGGGTAGTAAAAAGCCCATGCAGGACTTTGAAAGTCTCTTTCTCCTCCTGGTATCGTGACAGTGGAGGAAACCTCAGGCAAAGACGCTGAAGCCACAAGACCGAGGGGCTTCAAATAGAGGGCAAATAGAGGACATTGGTTCTGGAGCTACAGTGCATTGTTAAGATGGAGAAATACAGTTTTATCGCATCAAGGCACAGAGACGTGAGTGGCGTCATTACAACAGCATCATTTGTCTATCCTGATGAAATCCTAGCCTACGGAAAATTTAAAATAGACAGACAATGCAGGAAAAGTTGAAGAACCTAGCTAGGGGAAGGATAGAGGTGCATTTGAGCAACCAGAATCAATAATTCGAACGACTTCGAGAGGCCAGAGCTGCATAAACCTTCCACAGGGAAGCCGCCGCAAGGAGGACCAACAAGATATGTGGTAATGGTGATCCAATCCGCCCCAGGAGATTTAGAAATTGAGTGTGAATGTGTTGGATGGGGCATCTGCAAAGATATTGCAGGATGATATCAGGACAGAGAGAAAAGAAAGACTGAGCCCACTACCTATGTCTTCTTTGCAAATGGGAGAGCACCTAAGAGTCTGTGAGATCCTCGATAAGAAGGGATTAAAAAGTCACCTCGTTGGGTGATACAAACCTTAATGGATGAAGGATTGTACACAAGGGTGAGAGAATAATGGTTCAGAAGACCATTGTTGATCTAGAAAAAGGTAGTTCTCAACTCCAGACCCTGGAGAGTGTGAGTATTAGAGACAAGGGGCTTTATTTACAGGAAATGATCTTTCATTTAAGATTTCATTTAAGACAAGACCATGAAAGATACAGGAAAATATATTTGCTGTAGATTGTAGATTGAAAGGGCAAAATTGAAACTAGAACAAAGCAGCCAACTGAAAATACGCTTTGGTGACAGTTAATAACAAACTTGACACTGCACAAAATTGCATCCTTGACAAAGAAGCCGACTTGAGAATCCCAGAACACGCAGAAAATGGAAAGCCCTGAATATGAAAAAAGAAATCTAACCTTTGAATAATAGATGTTTCTAAAGAATGCTTGCTGTTAATAACAAGCGAGACGATATATGTAAAACTCTTAGTGAGTGCTCGAAAAATAGCAGACGTGACGAATATTTTCACAAAGGAACACGCAACGAATGGACTACCGTTTACCTGCACAGAAGCCTGCTCAAGCCCGAGCATGGGGAGACTGAGGCAGGTGAACATCAAGTTGAGGAGGATGGAGATGTCTCAGACAAAACAAGGAGAGGAGCCTAAATGTCTACCCGAGGTCAATCAATTGATCCCAATTCCTTCGCAAACCCTTACGATGATAACTAATGTTATCAGCTACGTCGGTGTCTCCCTATGCCCTCGTACATACTGCAGGCCACTCTAACTAGAGACTAACTGCTTTTCACTCCATCTTGGGACTTTTTCTAAGAAAACTATAACTTTTTAAGGTGTTGTTAAAAAAGAAAGCCGTGAATAATGTACCATGTTTTCACTCATGTATCTGAGGAGTGGGGTTTAAAAAATTGGGAGAGAGAGTTTCTTATCAACTTGATAATTAGGGGGTGATGAAGGTTTTAAGCAAAAAAAAAAAAAAAAGGGTTTTATAGCTTTGAATATGACCAATATTTAAACCAAGGTAGAAGAAATTCCTGTCTAAAAAACACTTATTCACACAGAGATGAAATGGGTAAGCTTGGTTCCTGGCAAAACTCATGAAGAAAATAATAAGTCTGGATATCTCTCTCTCTCTCTTTTTTTTAAATTTATTTATTTGTCAGAGAGAGAGGGAGAGCGAGCGAGCACAGGCAGACAGAGTGGCAGGCAGAGGCAGAGGGAGAAGCAGGCTCCCTGCCGAGCAAGGAGCCCGATGTGGGACTCGATCCCAGGACGCTGGGATCATGATCTGAGCCGAAGGCAGCCGCCCAACCAACTGAGCCACCCAGGAGTCCCTAGATATCTCTTAAATAAAATAGTCAATGTCAACAATAAAAAATAGCAAAAGTGTCCAAAAGAGTGAGTAAAAGAAAATAGATTGCTTTGAAAGGTGGTGGTATGTCTTTCTCCATAATGTTTACTATTGAAAAAAGAGTGGAATCAACTTATGGAATATTGTGGAGAAAATTACCCAAGAATTTGACACTCTTTCAAAGTTATTTTTAATGTATGATGACAACAGAAAAATAGTCTCATGTATTTGAGTTCTTAGAAAATATACCAAAGGGGGGCCCTGAATGAAAAATTTACTAGATACATGACTATTAACTGGACTGTGCAAAATATATGGGATGTCATTCATAAGAATTTCATTTTTGTTTTCCAGTGTCTTTTTAAATTATTTAGAGAGTCTAGTTTCTCCCCTTCTGTGGGTAGAAAACTCAGGTGAGCCCATGTCTTCTCTTGTAACTCTTAAGTAAGAAAAAGTTATATAGTCACTTCAAGTGTCAAAATTCACTCTCTATTCAAAAGCTGGATATCCAGGCTGATCATTCAAACTTGACTTGAACTCTCCTTTCCCCTTGTTCAAGTCCACTGCCAACTGAAAGTAGCCAGTCGGGGAAGGGATGCATACTCTCTTCCCTCACCCAGCACTTCTATCCGCACTTCTATCCTTCTTACCCGTTTGACTGATGATGGGTTCTAAACCCCTGCAGAGCTGGTGCAGAGAGGAGGGGGGTTGGAAGGGAGGAGAGATTTAAAAAAAACACAAAAAACAGGAAAGTTCTTCTAGGAATTTAGCTTGGCCACCTTCCAAATCTGGCAAATGTTTCTTTTCTTTTCTTTTTTTAAAATATTTTATTTATTTATTTGAGAGGGAGAGGGAGAGAAAGAGCATGAGAGGGGAGAAGGTCAGAGGGAGAAGCAGACTCCCTACAGAGCTGGGAGCCCAATGTGGGACTCAATCCTGGGACTCTGGGATCATGACCTGAGCCGAAGGCAGTTGCTTAACCAACTGAGCCACCCAGGTTCCCTGAATCTGGCAAATGTTTAAAGAACTCCAACCAGATAAGCACAGAGAGATAAATTAGAATAACTATAGTTTGGTGATTACAAAAACCAAATGCAGTTGTCAAAAATTGCATTAGAAGGATCCCTTTTATTTTTATTTTTTTAAATTAAACACAAGATCAACAACCCCAGATTAGATGAATACATTTGAGGAAGGTGGGAGACAAATGGGAGGTAGGATAAACAAGGGAACAGGGACCTTATTTTCCGTGCTGTCTTACAGGAACACGTGCTGGCCATCTATGGCCCCAGGCTGATTTCCTTGAACATGTGGACCGGCTCACCGCTGTAAGATCCCCAGCATGCTCTAACAGAGGTGGAAACTTTCAGGCAGCTGGTGAAATTTTGAGTTTAGTTACCTGCCCTTTTTCCTTTCTTAGAGAGCGGGTAGTCATTTAACATTTCCCCCCTTGTGCAGACGGTTCGTAATGTCCCATGCACTGACTGCAAGAACTCCGTTTAATTTTTCCGGTGTGGGCTGAGGAAAGGACAGAGACTGCCTAAATTGTTGAGTCCAATGCAAAAGGTATAGGCCTTTTATTTTAAAAAATTGCCAGGAATGGGGCGCCTGGGTGGCTCAGTGGGTTAAAGCCTCTGCCTTCAGCTCGAAGGGTCCTGGGATCGAGCCCTGCATCGGGCTCGCTGCTCAGCAGGGAGCCTGCTTCCCTTTCTCTCTTTCTGCCTGCCTCTCTGCCTACTTGTGATCTCTGTCTGTCAAATAAATAAATAAAATCTTTAAAAAAATGCCAGGCATTTCAGGATGGTGACAACAAATCATTAAACAAAGATGGAGCCGTTTCTGGTGAGGGGTTCTGTGCCAAACCAGCCGCAGCTGGGGATTCCCGGCTGCATTGCAGTAGGTATGAAAGTAGAAATGTCTGAAAATAGAAAGTATGAAAGTAGAAATGCTTCTGCATTTCTAGTTAAAGGCCAAAGTGACCTCAACTTCTAAGCCATCATTGTTTACAAATTGTTCATTAGTTTAAAAACTTTTATAAGTAACCATGGATAAAACATCGAAGACCAGATTGAGATCGCAGAGCTGAATATAATAACCTTATAGCTTCGATAGTGTAAGTTCTAATGGTCAGAAGGAGGCGTGTTTAAGTGTAGGAGGGCAATAGCTTGGAGGTAAAGTCATTTCCTAAAGGAGGTGGAGATAATGTAACAAATTCATGGACAGAGACCGCAGTGCATTAAAGTTTCAATATTCCTACAGAAGAATTAAAACATGATGAAAAGAGCAAACACTGAGAGGAGGAAGGATTAATATTAAAAAAACTAAAACTTACGTTTTATATCAGAACGTAAAGAATATTACCTAAATTTGACGATAAATAGATGAATCGGTAAGTTAGCTGGAGTTACGGAACTAACTGCCAAAAGATCTAAAAAAAGCAAACGTAGTTAAATGTCTTTGTAAATGGGTCTATTCTACGAAATTGTCAATCAAGTTCTTTACCTCTGATTTTTTTTAAACTCTTTTTTTTATATTCTTTAATATAAATTTTTTAATATTCTTTAATATAAAATAATAGAAACTTATTTAATAAAAATGAGTTCACCTCAGAGGGAGTTGCGATATAAACTTATTCAAGAAGATGGGAGTATGAAAATCATATGTTTTCCCTTATTTTGATTTTCCAGCACCTGCTGCCCACATAGGCAGCACTGTTTAAAAAAATACAGCTGCTCAGTGACTAAAGTCGATTTAATTACTTATTAAAAGGCATGCCCTATGATTTTTTTAAAAATCCAGTAATGTATACCTTATAAAGGATATCCAGTATAAAATGAGAAAGCTGAGAAACAAAAGCAGAAGATACATCAGGATGTGTAAGTAGAAAAGAAATACAGGCAAGTCTTCAAGGAAAGATGATGGCATCGCCGTTCTCCCAAAGTGGGGGAGGGGGGGAGAAAGACATTTAATAATAAAAAGGGGGGTGCCTGGGTGGCTCAGTCATTGGGCATCTGCCTTTGGCTCAGGTCATGATCCTGGGGTCCTGGGATCGAGTCCCACATTGGGCTCAGGGGGAAGCTGCTTCTCCCTCCCCCCAACTTCACCCCCCGCGCCACTC
>PISX010016562.1:0-45877 GCA_004024625.1 Mellivora capensis
GAGCAAACGAGGGAAGGTCTGGGCCACTAAGTTGTTTGCTACTGTCAGAGGAAGGCTGTGCAGTTTTATTTTCTCTTTCTAAGACCACAGATTTTTCACTTACTACTTTTTATAGTTTAAAACCATGCAGGAGCTGGGAGTAATGGATTGAGCATTAGAAAAAAGTCTTCCCAAGAGGAACCTTAACTTCTACATTTTTTAAAATACTAAGTATTTTTCAAAATAAGAATTGAAGCAAGAAAATACGACGTTGTAGTGCTAGTGAGGCCAATGATAGGGATTTTTAGATAGCCCAACCTGCAGTTGAGGTAGTGAGGAAAATAATAAGGTGGAGGATATATGGCATGCCTACCATCATGATCCGAGATTCTTAGCTATTAAATGCTGGTTTGATCAGCTTTGGCCAGGTTTGCTCAAAAGTAGAGAAGTAAAAAAACATTTTTATAGTCAAAATTTACGTAAGAAATTTCCAAAAGCGTCAGCAGCCGACTATACAAAATTTCCTTCCAGGCAATCTAATACATATTTAGGTCTACAATCATTTCCTTTATCAACAAATATCTATGTAAATACAAATTTGGAGGTTGAGCATGCATATTTAACCTTACAGATTCATATGAATAATTTCTCCTATCAATCCTTTTGGCATTCCAAGTTAAAAACTCATGTTAGGGCAATTAAGTTACATATTAATAGATATAGTAATCATTCACCACCATGACATATCTCAGGTACTTTCTACTCCCCCAGACTCTTCTATCTTTCTAATGAATGGTCAATTATCTGTTGGGATAACTGGATATCCACATGCAAAAGAATTAAGCCTGATCACTTTCTCACATCATACATAAAATTTAATTCAAAACGGATCAAAGTCTTCAATATGAAGAGTCTGTATGTAAGAAGCCAGTCTTAGAAGAAGACACAGGCATAAAATCTTCATGACCTTGGATTGGGCTATGAGATATGACAATAAAAGAAAAAATAAATAAATGGGACAGCATCAAAATTCAAAACTTGTGTTTCAAAGGATATTGTAAAAAGTAAAATACGGCTCAGAAAATGGAGGAGATATTTGAACATCATGTATCTGTTAAGGGACCTGTATCCAGAATATATAAAGAACTATTACAATTCAAATTTAAACATACAAATAAACCAATTAAAAAATAGACAAGGATTGGATTTCAATAGGCATTTTTTCCAAAGTAGATACACAAATGGCCCACAATCACATAAAAAGATGTTTAATACATTAACCATCAGGGTAATGCAAATCAAAATCACAATGAAATACCACTTCATATGAAATAGGATGGCTATAAACAGACAAATAACAAGTGTTGACCAGGATGTGGAGAAATTGGAAACCTCATATAATGTCAGTGGGAATATAAAAGGGTACAGCTACTTTTGCAAATAGCTTGGCAACTCCTCAAAAGATTAAACAGAGGGGCACCTTGGTGGCTCAGTGGGTTAAGCCTCTGCCTTCAGCTCGGGTCACGATCTCAGGGTCCTGGGATCGAGCCACGCATCGGGCTCTCTGCTCAACGGGGAGCCTGCTTCCCCCCCTTTCTTTCTGCCTGCCTCTCTGCCTATTTGTGATCTGTTTGTCAAATAAATAAATAAAATCTTAAAAAAAAAAAAAGATTAAACACAGAGTTTCCATATGATCCAGCAATTCTATCCCCCAGGTATATCCCAGAGAAATGAAAATATAAGTCCAAACATGAACTTATAATGAATGTTCATAGCAGCAGCATTATTCATAATAACCAAAAAGCTGAAACAACCCAACTACCAATCAACTGATCCGTGAATACATAGAAATGTAGTATATTCTTACAACAGAAAATTATGCTTATGTAGAGACAGAAAGAAATAAAAAGAAAAATAAAGGGACAAAATGTTCTCAACTGGTGAATCTTGGTATTAGGACACATGGCCAATTCTTTGAATTACTCTTGTAGTATCTCTGTATGTTTAGAATTACATCAAAATAAAAAGACGCAAAACAGAAAAGCACATTACAAAAAATTATGAATAGAGACTGATATTGGCAATTTAACATAGACTCATTTAACATGATATCATTCTAAATGATAGAATATATTTGATACAAAATACACACTTTACAAGGTCTACTAGCTATTCTTCTACCTTAAAAGAGAAATCATTTTTTAAAAAGCCAACCATTTTATATTAACTAAGTTAAATTTGTTCTGTAGGTCCTCTTCAAGGTACAAAACTAAATAATTATCCAGTTCCCTTCCCAATGATTAAATAGGTTACCAAGGAATTGTCAAAATTAGAAATTATATCAGAATTGGGTTCCTTGAAACCGATCCCTTAATTAGCACTAAAAGTGTAGCTTAGTTTAACTCCATTGCCATGCTCTTTCTCCTACATTTAAAGCTAATCCACTTACAGGAAGGGATACTGGACTAGAGTTCAAGTGGCCAACAAATGGCTGCTATGCAAACACCTCTGATCAAATATGAATTTATCTGTAAGTCATGAAGTAGAATATCTGAAGGTCAAGATCAAGACCTACTTTTCTTTAAACAAGGAATTATTTCCTTTGGGAACACTGTAGTTGTGCTTATTATTTTCAGATGACAGGTTTTCCAAAGCTTTATCTAAATACTTTATGAAAATATTTTATGTGTGTATCTTTAGACAAACTTTGTTTCCAAACTCCCACAGCACTGTTTCCCTTTACAAAACAGTCACTGTTCAGCCAACTACTTTTCCCCCTAAAACAGAGATTTTAAAATTGGCTCCAATATGTGCAGTGTAACTTTTGTTGATTTTCCCTACATATATAATTAATGTTTTGATAGCTCCATATGGCCTGCTACTTTTAAAATCTGTCTCAAAGTTTTTCAACATCTTTCTTTTTACTAACAAAAACTGGAGCAAAAATTATATTGCAACACTCATAGGGGAAATTTTTTAAAAAGCAAACCTAAGAAAATATGTGCCTTTAAACAACCAAAAAGAATATACTGAAGATATAAAATTAATAAGTAGAAAGATGATTAGAGAACACAGATAAAAGCAGAAAGTGATTAACATCCCTTAAGCTCTGCCCCACAGAGCAGCAGCTCACCATGTCTGCCTTGAGGAAAGAAAACTGGAGAACTCAAGGTCTGAGTCAGAGACTCAATACCCTATACAGCATTTCAGTTTTCTACAGAAGTGTATTAACTTGAAAATAGAAGATAATGTTGTACCTAACCTCACTCAGCCCCTTTAAAATCCCACAATTTTACCAGCCAAAAACAGTAGGTAATTTCTAGTATATGAATGTAGCAACTGTTGGCTCTGTTGGAATAAAGATGAGTCTCATCTTAAATTTCTGGTATGGCTGAATATGTATTTCCTATATGCTTGTCATCTTTTTCTCCTTAATAGATTCCCTAACCTCCCATACTCAGGCCCCCAAGAAAAGACTGATTAAAGACATGTAGAAGTTAAATTAAATTTCTTATATATTAGGTCAAGAAACAGGAGCATAACACAGACAGCTGATGAGCTTCCTCATTTAAGTAAACTATTAAAAGCTCAATAAATAGTAGCTAACTCCTGAGTGTTTTAAGTGTATTGCTACATTCAATTCACTCAACAATCCATATCCCCATTTAATATCCGGAAAAACCGAGTCTCAGTGATGTTAAGTAATCTGCTTAACATCAACTAAGAACGGAACTTAGATTTGTCTGATTCAATTATGATAAAGATGAAAAGACACCAGCTATTACTGCTTTCAATCTATCAATAGGCAGCAAATGTTCTAGAAAGCAAATCATAAACCTTAAACTAATACAAATTTTTCAACTTCAATAACTGATTTTTTAAAAAGCACACATATGTACCTACAACATAACGCATTTAAACTTATTTTGTGTTATTCATAACTATCTAGAAATAAGTTTAATATTTTTACATTAATTTTACATTATTCACAGAATAAACATACCACTACCTTAATATTTACATTTGCATCCATAAAGATCAAATTAGAGAATGCCAAATTAGTCTTAAGGAAAGTCAGCCAAAAAAATCCAATGTAATCCCATGTTAGATGAAGGAAATGATTCAGTTTCTTGACAAAAATTTGCTTCCCACCTTCTTCCTTTTCCTTCCTAAGGAACACTGCTATTCCTTAGTAAGCAATAACCCCCTTATCCACTAAATGCTTCCATTTATTTGACTCTCTTCTACAAAGTTATAAATGAAATTTTAAAACCTGTAAGTAGTCCACTGCATTGTGTATTGGAAAATGAAAAAAAAATTAATTCCATTTCTAAAAAAGCTCTTTTTTCAACTACATGCTTTACAAACCTGCAGAGATGAAGTGCTTTTAGCCAAAATTAAGTCATCTATGAAAATTACCACAAATAAACTCTTCAGTTATTAAAAGGATATAATTTGGAGGAAGAAAGTTCCAGCTCAAGACTTGATTGGCGAGTGCAAGGTAACGCTGAAATACCGAAGACATCTGAGCATTGAGATTTTCCCGCCTGCTGAACTCCTGAAGAACTTCAACCGTTAACATGAAGATCTGACGAAGGTCTTCTTCCTATAATAAATAAATCACACGTATTTTTCAATCAAAAGCTTATTGAAAATGTATACCCATTTAAGAACCATAAAATGAAATAAACAAAAACCTTAAAATTTTCAAGGAAAAACACTACCTCTTTAAGAACATTTTCCATTTTTAGGCCTGCTCATAATTTATATCACAAGTATGCTTTCAAATGACACCCGTTTGAATGCATCTACTATAATATAAATGCTACTCCATAAAGAAGCTCAGTCTTCGACTACTACAGAGCTGGATGGGTCAGTTGCTTTAGTGCAGAGCCCTCGGATTTAAGCCAATGCCTTCACATAACTTTACTTCAGAGCCAAACAATACATATGAGACAAAGAGCCCACACCATCTGCAATAACATTTTAAATACATGTCCTTCATTGGCATTCTGCCAGGCCTATTTTAAGGCCAGCAAAGTCCTACCAATTGAATTAGTTACATCTAAATGCAATAAGAACAAAATAAATAATCTAAGGATCTTTGGAGTGGTATTTCCTTTTTGTTTAAAGACTAGAATTAAACAAGAAATCTAAAATTGTCAACTATGTTTGCCAAATCTTTATCCTATCCTATCTTTATCCCTTACTAAATGCTATGAAATCACAACACAAATCTTCAAGTACAGGCCACAATTCAATTAGATAAAATAAATGTTCTCACTCGATTAGGAACAGATAGTGTAAAACATTAACAATCTAATAAAACATAAAAATACCAATACCTGGAAAACTCTTTTGCAGTTACCATGGAATTCCATACTGAGTCCAATGTTGCTAGTTTTACTTGAACTTGAGAATTCACTCAATAGTGCAGTTAGAATAGAACAGGCCAGAGTTTGCTGTAATTATTTGGTAAGAAACAACTGTAAGGCATATTTTTTTTCCAATGCTTTGTTCCAATACAGTATTTGTTCAAAGAACATTTTCTATCTTTAGATCTTCCATTATATCTTTAGATCTTCTACTGTATCTTTCGATCTTATACCTACTAGTCAGAAAACTAGTTATGACAAAGTAAAAATTAGCTCTCCTTTGTAAGTACCCTAGTAATTATAAATAGTACTTCCCCAATTTCAGCAATACAAATCCATCCACGCCTTAACTCAGGACAGACATCTATTTAATCATAGAGAGCAAGTTACACTTCAAGATAACCAAAGTTAAATGTATTATTTCATTTACTTCACACAACAATCCATATCCCCATTTTACATTTGAACAAGTGAGATTTGCAGAGGATAAGTAATTAAGGTCAGCCAAGATCTGAATTCAGGTCTGAGTCTATGTTCTCATGTTTGTAAAGCGAAACAGATTTTACAGCATCCAAAACATTAATGAGGTAATTCTCGGAAGTTTTTTAAATCGAAAATGAAGATGTTCCTTTGTTTTGTTTTTGCAAAAATTTAGGCCATCACAAGAAGTGTAATATTTGGTTGGAGGAAACAATGGTGGACCAGGGTGCTAGAAGAGCTAGCTTCTGAAAACTTTTGGTCTCTCAGAAGTTTCTCAAAGTATTTATCCCCTATAGTAGAACAACATGGTCAAATTCTAAAAACTCTTTTTGTGACTTGGACTTAAACATTAGAGTTCTTTGGTAAGAGTTTTATTCCTTTGTATGCTAAACAAGTTTCTAGTGATTTTATTTTTTTTTTATTTAATTTTTTTCAGTGTTCCAAAATTCATTGTTTATGCACGACACCCAGTGCTCCATGCAATACGTGCCCTCCATAATACCCACCACCAGGCCCCCCCAAAAACCCTCAGTTTGTTTCTCAGAGTCCACAGTCTCTCTTGGTTTGTCTCCCCCTCTGATTTCCCCCCACTCGCTTCTCTTCTCCATCTCCCAATGTCTTCCGTGTTATTCCTTATGCTCCACAAGTAAGTGAAACCATATGGTAATTGACTCTCTCTGCTTGACTTATTTCACTCAGCATAATCTCTTCTAGTCCAACAGGCTCCTAACATCAATTTACTGCTTTTACTAATCAACTATTTAGGGTCAAGGTAACAAGAATGGAGAGGATACAAATTATTTTGGCAAGTTTCCAGGGGTTAAGCAGAAATATGCACACTACCTCTGAACAACCGAAAGATTAAAGTCAAGATGATACTATTTATGCAAGCTTATACAACAGCTGAGCACAGTCATACCCACCCACCAACTGCAACATCTTTGTTCAGAAATGCTTCTGATGTCAGTACCTTGACCTTACAGATGCTTATCTTGGCAAATCTGAGCAAATATACATAAAATTAAAATCCTAAAGAATGGCATGGGGTGATATTTGCTGAAGCTCAATGATGGTTACATGGATGATCAATACACTGTATGTCTAATTTTGCATATGTCTGAAACTTTCTTCTAAAAACTGTAAAAAAATTAAATTCATATTTGTCTCTTAATCTCAATTAAAATAAGCATGACTTTATAACTACTATTTATGGATGGCACCACAGCCCATCCATTCAAGCAGTTTCTTGGACTTTGCTACACCAGGAAGCCCTAACAATAAAGAATACATGCAAATTCCTTCAGGAATCTGGGGGTATAGACCAAGCTGCCTTCAACAATGATAAAAGTACTCTTAATATGCCTAGTTTAAAAACACACACACACACACACACACACACACACACACACGCACTCACTCTTTTTAATTTTACTTTAAAATACACATTTAATATAAAAATGTCCCCAAATCATCAAGAGAATTGTGTAAGCTTAACCGCCCCAGGCACATGGAGAAAGAAACCTGGTCTGAAAAATGAAGCACTAAAAACCTCTCATAGAGAAAACAGTCTGTTATATGCTCAATTCATTTTACACATTAACAGACTCTTGGAAACTCACAAGTACAATCCTGTCTTTTTTTTTTTTTTTCCAGTTAAGAAAATTATGTTTTAAAAAATAGGTTTCATGGTTAGTGCTGTGAAGTGTATAAACCTGGTGATTCACAGACATGTACCCCTGGGGATAAAAATTTGTTTATAAAAAATAAAAATTAAAAAAAAATAAAAAAATAAAAAATAAAAAATAGGTTTCTTTTTAAACGGTTAAAATAATTAAAATGCCAGCAACCAAAACCTCACAGATACATTTAAATAACACTGGGACCAACTATGAACGTAGTTTTTAATATACCTAGGCTTTAGTAGAGAAAGTAGATATTAAGTTCAAATTAATAAAATTCAAAGAAAAAAGTTAGCACACAGAGATCTAAGACAACAAGATCCTCTGATCCTGTAAACATTTTATACCATCCTGTATTTTATGTCTTTTAACCTTGGTTTTTCTTTCATCCTTTCTAAATAAGACTTAAGCGAATAGAACATTATGAACCCAGAAGCTCTCATTAAATACAAATTTACCATTCTTAAAATATTATCTATAAAAGTATACACAAGTAATTTATAAATTCCCAAACTATTAATGTCAACCTCTATTCACCACAAAATGGCTTATTTTAAAACGATTTCCACATTCAAATTCTCAGTTACGCAACTCTAATTAATGAAACAACCTGTACTCACAATGAAGCTTTATTTTTATGTGAAATAAACATTTCCTAAGAGTACATGCATGTGTCTGAAGTCAAGATATGAAAAAATGAGTGAAGAAGAGAGGTAAAACAATGAAAGCTGAAGACTTTATGAGGCTAATGTTACTTAGAAAAAGGAATTTTTATCATTTTTTAAAGTAGGTGCCACGCTCAGCATGGAGCCCAACTAGGAGCCTGAACCCATGACCCTGAGGCCAAGACCTGAGCTGAGATCAAGACCCAGATGCTTAACCAACTGAGCCACCCAGGCACCCCAAAGAGAATTTTTTAAAAATAAAAGTCTTGGGGCGCCTAGGTGGCTCAGTGGGTTAAGCCTCTGCCCTTGGCTCAGGTCATGATCTCAGGGTCCTGGGATCGAGCCCCGCATCGGGCTCTCTGCTCGGCAGGGAGCCTGCTTCCTCCTCTCTCTCTGCCTGCCTCTCTGCCTACTTGTGATCTCTCTCTGTCAAATAAATAAATAAAATCTTTAAAAAATAAAAAAATAAATAAAAAAATAAAAAATAAAAATAAAAGTCTCCTTTAACTACAAACATCACCAGATAAACAAGGAGCCACAGGGGGATAGGATGGCTTCATAATCAGCAAGACATAAAGATTATGTCTCCAAAAGAGCAAACTTTCATGTTACTGAAGTAAAATTCACCCATAAAGGAAAGTGCATTCTTTTTTTCTTTAAGGTTTTTTTTTTGGGGGGGGGGGGGAGTGAGTGAAAAGAGAGCACAAGCAGGGTGGGGGAGAGGAGCAGAGGGAGAGGCAGAAGCAGACTCCCTGCTGAGCAGGGAGCCCAACACAGGGCACTGGGTTTAATCCCAGGACCCCAGGATCATGACCTGAGCCAAAGGCAGACGTATAACCAACTGAGCCACCCAGGCGACCCAGAAAAGTACATTCTTAACAAATGATAATTAAAAACAAAAGAGTCTTACTACAGACTCAATTCTCTGAATATAATAATGTTTTTAACTTCTTCCTATAAAAATATTATACAGAAAAGCACAAAGAAAAACTGCTCACAATCCTACCATAGAGAGGTTACTACTCTGAACATCTGTTCAGTTTTCTAATTTTTTTCATTCATAGGTATACATCATTTATATATCATTACTATCACCTGTATGTATTGTTTTGTATTTTTTCCACTTTATACTTATGAAATAAAAAGACACATTTTTTAAAGTTCTTTTCAAATTACTAATAAAAGATGTAAGAAATATATTATGTAGCATGGTTACAAGTATTATCAGAAACCAAATATTCTGGTGTTAACCTACCTAAAATTGCCAGTTTTCAAAGAACTAAAATTCAGTAAGATAGTCTCATCATTAAAAGATATCAGTTTAATTGCTCCTTAATTTGGAAGCCCTGTAAGGATTTGAGATTAACATTATAAACATTCAATATTCCACACCACTAGGGTTCAAAGGTGCCAGATTAATAAAAATTCCTCAAGAACGATGAATAATTAAGCACTGATAGTAGCGCAAGAAGGCAAAGCACTTCTATACATTATCAAAACAATTATTTTTCCCTATTCACAGCTCACATATCACATTGTGTCCAGGACTCATTTCCTAACATGATTGCTCATTTTTGGTATTTGATTATCAATTAAATCTCATTAAAATCAAGTTACCTTCACAGCAGTTGCAGTGCACTGTTATGAAGATAACTAGGGAAGCAAGCCAAACATGATATCCTATGGGAAAAAGAGGACAACTCCTTCTCAGGACAAAGAAAGCATAAAATTTGCCTCTGAGAGATCACGAGTTTTTGCTTTTCATACACGTGTAGAAGATTCCTATCTGCCTGTTTCAGACTTTCAGGTCTCCATGGTCATCCCAAGGGTATTACCTCTTAACCCCCTCTCTAATGTCCAGTACCTTCAAGCGCTACCTCTCTGCCCTTAGTCACAGTCAGGGCTAGATATTATTTCTGTACCAGAGACAGGGACTCTGATATTTAAGAGGGTCAGAAACAAAAGCTGTTGTAAATAAAGTGGTGAATTTCAATGAAATCAGATCAAAGTGAACTGATTAGTATACTATAAGACTGTCAAACTAGAATTAGCAGTGATTAGACCAGTATAAAATATCACTTGTACAAATATTAGCAGCATAAGGTTAACACAGTAATGCCTCATTTATCCAAGATCACAGAGAATTAAGTTAGTATCTGTTAATTTTCCAAATGCAGCCAACATTTTTTTTTAAGATTTTATTTATTTGACAGAGAGAGAACCCAAGTAGACAGAGAGGCAGGCAGAGAGAGAGAGGAGGAAGCAGGCTCCCTGCTGAACAGAGAGCCCCATGCGGGACTCGATCCCAGGACCCTGGGATCATGACCTAAGCCGAAGGCAGGGGCTTAACCCACTGAGCCACCCAGGCACCCCAGCCAACAAACATTTTTAATGCAACTTCCTTCACATAAACTTTTCCAAATGAATTATTTCTAAGGCAATTATTATAAGATGTTGTAATAAAGAGAATACTTGGAATCTACTAAAACATATGATGCTTTACATCCTTTGACCAAGTGACACCAGACTCAATGGTTTTTGATTTATGTTTGCCCCAGTTTTTCTCCACCATCCTTTGTTGGTGTCTTATCACTCATTGCTGCTGGCAATTTGACTAGCACTAACAAGTAGTCTTAAATTGATCATTTTTGTTTTCAGCAAGTTAGAAACCAAGTAATAAAATTTTTTAAAACTATGTCTAAAATAAACTCTAAACTAAAATACTCTATGGGAATCTTTAGGGAGTCTAGTACAAGGATCTTCCTGTTTTGACAAAGAAATCAGAAAATCTGGGTTTTAACACTCCGAGATTTACCACTTCAAGTAACTTGAGGGCAAATTGCTTCAACTATTTTAGCCTCAGTTTTCTCATCTATAAAAGGGGTTAACATCCTCTGCCCTGTCTAATTCATATGACTGTCCAAAGGTTCCAATTAGATAATGCATGTAAAAGTATTATGTATATGTAGCACCTTATGATTTGATAAGGTAAAACAACAACAGTATTTCTATCATTATCATAAAAATACCTATTTTGGCTTTTTTTGTTCCATTTCTTGATTATTAAGTACATTCCATCAAATTAAAACTACAAGATAACAGTTAAAAAAAGAAAGCTATAACTAAAGCATTAAAGCAATATAGCAGATGCTCAGTAAATCTTAGCTGAACTGATGAAATCAACATTTGCTTCTACACCTAATACCATATTAACAAAAGGCAAGTGGAAAACGAATACATGATGTGTTCACCATTTTTTAGCAGTTAATAAATTTCAAAAAGGAAATTTAAATATGTACAACAAATAGAAGAAATTCAATGAGGTCTTAATATTATAAATGAGTTTTAATATGTTTTCTTTCACTGAACTACTAAAAATTCACAAGTTAAGTTCACTAACAACTTAAGTAACTGTTGTCTTCACATCACAATCCTACAGCAGCATTCTCATTTCCAGTGAAAGCCAATAATTTCATGATGGTGTAAAAATACCCTTCAGAGACAGCTTGCCTTACTCACCAGCTTACTGTCATAAGCACAAGATATTCAAATACTAACTCCAGCTGACAAAATAAAATACTCTTGTTCAGAGAGAGGATTGTCTCTTATAATAGCCTGGCTCTTACCCCAGGAGATTTATTACCAAGAATAAACTTTATGAAAGATTGCCATACATAAAGCAGACTTCCAGCTGTTCTTCTAAGCAAACATCAATGAGACTTGTGATAAGAGAGATTAGGTTGGCTATCATATCCAGGGGCAGCACTGCTGTAGAGGAGTGAATTTCTCACCCACTTCTCTTTAGCATGGCAAAGAGGAAGACAGGAGGCTTAAATGCTAAATTAAACAGCTTTAAAAGTGATTTAACATATGCCTACTACTTTCAAAGGAAATAAACATTAAATAGATGAAATATTTAGCTTAAATATTAATTTAAAAAATGTAGCTAATTTCCTTAGGAACTAAAGTCTCCAGGCCTATCCCTTTCAAATTAGTAGAATGAGTCTGATACAATTACAAACCAAGATGCAATAACCACGACAACCTTTATAACCACAGAAGGAAAACAGCCTGTCCACAAAGACATGAAGGAAACAACATATTATTTAATAATTGTACCAACATAATTACTCTGAGACTACATCATGACACCTGGAAAGTGGACTGTATTTAAAAAATATAATCTCCTTAGAAAATACTTTATTACTATCTGTAAAGAACGAACACTGTAAAAAACTTCCTAAAAGAATTTAAAGGAAAGTTACTACATTGGGTTTTTTTTACATATATAATTTTTAAAAATATACAATTAGTTTCCACTCATGAATAAAAGGACAAATATTTTCTTCTAATTTCAACACTTAAAAAATATTATTTCCATTAAAAGAGATAATCTATTAGAGCATATATCCCAAAGTTCTATAAGCAAAGGTGTTAGATCACTAGGAAGATAAAACATACATTTGTTGAATGCTTACTAATTTACTTAACATCATCTTTCCTTGTCTGGGGAGTCCCAAAAATGGACATTATCAGATTTATTTTACAAACAGTATTAGTAAATCAAGGCCTAGAGATGGTAAATAATTTGTACAAGTTGGTAAGACAGTAAATGGAAGAGCTGTGATTTAAGCCTAAATGTGAATCCAAAATCGGAATCAGTGTTCTATTACACTATACTGCCCCAAAACTTGTTTGAACATGTACTTTAGTAAAGGGGATGGGCCACCAAAAAATATAAAAGGGATGTGGGAAAGCCAGACTACATTCAGTTTCTGACCAGTGAAGGTTGATGGGAACATTATTCTAGAAGAGGTATGATAGGAAAGTTAGTAAACTAAATAATTCATGAGATCAACTCTTTTATCTGTTGAAAACCATCAGTCAAGTCAGCTCTTCTTTTCAAATAGCTCTTAAAATTACTCTTATGAAGAAAGTTTCAGGGGCGCCTGGGTGGCTCAGTGGGTTAAAGCCTCTGCCTTCGGCTCAGGTCATGATCTCAAGGTCCTGGGATCGAGCCCCGCATCATCAGGCTCTCTGCTCAGCAGGGAGCCTGCTTCCTCCTCTCTCTCTACTTGTGATCTCTGTCAAATAAATAAATAAAATCTTAAAAAAAAAAAAAGAAAGAAAGTTTCAGTGTTCTGATTTTAACATTCTATTTTACCCTCCCTCCCACTGATAATTCTGTCTCTGAGATTAAGAAAATGTTAAGTAAATTCTTACAGCATTCCCACAAATTCTTAGTCTCAGAAGAAAATAAAGAGAAGAAAGTATATTAAAATGTTATACTCGTCTTAACCTCATTTTTATAGACCTGCCAAATGAGCTAGTTTTAAACTACCAGGCAAGGACAAATCGGGATGGCCACAGGGTGGCATGGCGGGCATTTAACTTGTCGTGTAACTGTAGGAGTACTTTTCTAGTTTAATGTTCCAGTGTGGTCACTGAAGTAAATTCATCCAGCAATCCTGAAACTAAATTCTACCTCCCACTACTCACTCCCTACTACTACAAGTTCTTAATCTTGTTAGTAGAAATTCAACTTAAAAGAAAAAACAAAACTTTGTTTTGGAATAGTTCATGAGGATATTAAATTTACCCACTATTCTCAGAGTGCACACACTGTGAACAGAGCAAAATCTTCTCTAACTAAACAGTTACATCTGTTCCAATCATTCTTAGAACATCAGTTATTTCAGTGGCTCAAAAAGATCCAAATGCCAGGTTGCATTGGGACTACTTTTTGTGGTGGGTCAAATTACCCAAGGGGAAAAAAAGAGAACGTAATTCCTGTGCCTTCAGTATCCGGAGCCAAGAAGCTACTCGTGGGGGATGAGGACAGGATACAGAAATTCTACCTTAATACTGAAATCCTAGCTAACATGATCACCAAATCAACAAGGGAAAAAAACATTGGTCATAAACATATAGATCTCAGAATTACTAGTTAATTTCCTGAAGGTTAAATCCTGGTCAATCACAATGAGCTGGACTCCTTTACTGCAGATTAGCAAATAAAACAATACATCCTCAAGTGGAATCTAAAAATATGAAGAGTAACTTGATTCAGAGCAGCAGGGTAGGACAACATTTCTAAGCAGTAGCTTTAGTTCCAAACCTTTTCCCTACTACTTTATTTTTCCTTCCAAATTTTTATTTAAATTCTAGTTAGTTAACATATAGTGTAATAATATTGGTTTTGGGAGAATTCAGTGATTCATCACTTACATTAACACTCAGTGCTCATCATAACAACTGCTCTCCTTAATACCCATCACCCATTTAGCCCATCCCCCACCCACCTCCCTCCATCAACCCTATTTACTCTCTATTGTTAAGAGTCTCCTATGGGGGGGCGCCTGGGTGGCCCAGTTGGTTAAATGACTGCCTTCGGCTCAGGTCATGATCCCGGAATCCTGGGATTGAGTCCCGCATCAGGCTTCCTGCTCCATGGGGAGTCTGCTCCCTCTGACCTTCTCCCCTCTCATGCTCTCACTGTCTCTCTCTCAAATAAATAAATAAAATCTTAAAAAAAAAAAAAAAAAGAGTCTCTTATGGTTTGCTTCCCTCTCTCTTCTTCCCCCTTCCCAAATATTCATGTTTTGTTTCCTAAATTCCACATGAGTGAAATCTTTCTCTGACTTTTTTGCTTAGCATAATTACACTCTAGCTCCATCTATGTCACTGCAAACGACAAGATTTCATTCTTTTTGATGGCTGAATAATATACCATTCTGTGTGTGTGTATGTACACAAACACACACACACATACATCCTCCCCATCTTAATCCATTCGTCAGTTGATGGACATATGGACATCCATAGTTTGGCTATTGTCTATAATGCTGCTATAAACATTGGAATGCACATACCCCTTCCCTACCACTTATGGCTAGCTGCTTTCCCATCAGCTATCAATGACCACCACCACTGGATTGCACACATGGCCATTAGTTAGGCAACAAATGTGAACAAAAATCCATGCGAATAACAAGATTACCATTACACAACTAATGTAGGCAACCCTGAGGCATCAGCTGACAGGAGCAAAGCTCATCATCGAAAATGGACTCCATGTCTACCAACAGAGATTGTAAAAGTATAAAGATTAACACAGTTAAAAAGTAGCTTCCCAATCATTTTTATCTAAAACTTTTGAACAGAATCTTGAGGACTATTTTCAAGAGAACTTTGCACTACATAAAACAAAGCCAAAATGACTCATAAAATGTAATGATTCACACATGCACATTTCTGAAGTTGTCGGTTTTACGTAAGCAATTAAACTTTCCTATACTAAGATTAAGTGAAAAAAAAAAACCCATAAAATTAGACCTTTGGATTATCTAAGTCTCCAGAACTACACTGTCCAATATGGTTGCCACAAGCTCTGTTTAACTATTTGAATTTCAATTAATAAAAAATAAAAATTCAGTTCCTCAGTCACACCAGCCACATTTCAAATGCTCAAAAGCCATATGTGTCCGGTATAGTGGCTACATATTAGAGTAGAAATCCAGAACATTTGCATCAACATAGAAAGTTCTACTTTCTACTTTGCACAGAGAGCAATACTTTAAGAAATCTGCGGCAAAAATGGCAAAGAACATGATATCTACACAACCAAAATTGTTCTGTATCTGTTCTGTGATGGTAGTTCATACACAACTGTCACAAGTATGGAAGTGTACATTTTAAATGGATATGGTAACATTAAGTAAAGTATTCCTCAATAAAGTCGATAAGGAAAAAGAACAGATATACAACCACTGGTGTATGCCAAAGGAAAAACAAAATATACTTTGGGCATGTAGAGGAAGTTCCAAAGTCCTGACAACTTCCTTTTGCAGTCCTTCAGTTGAGACCCTGGTATATATCAGGCTGGCTATCCAAGCCACAGTGGGGGACAGATGACTAGAGCAAAGAGAAGAGTACACATCTGCTTATGGTAAGAGGTGTGAGGGGCAGGAGATCCAAGATACTATGCAAAGTAAATGACAATGTCAGAGTCCTCCAAAAATGTACCTATACACTAACCTCATACATCAAATACATTATTAAAATCGTGCCGCTCCCTGAGGGGCCACTGAAGATGTAAAGTAATTCCTAAGAAGTTCTAAGGTGTATAGCCTCACATAGGTATCTTCCAAATGATTAAAGATATTGGTAAAGCGAAAAACCACCCAAAACATTTCAAGATTTACACATGAAAATCAGAAGAGCGAGTTATTACCAAACCCAACTCCACAATATCCTTCAGCTGATAATAGTCAAAAGTTCTAACCACAGATCACAGCTGATCACTAACACCAACTCCAACTCCTCCTTCCTCTGATAGGAGGCTACCACCAGTCACTCTCTAGGCATGACTAGTTCTCCAAAGGTAGACAGAATACTGAAAGGGGAAAAAAAACCTGTTCCCCAGAGTAATTCAGTCAAGAAAAAGGGTTCTCAAATGTGTTCAATTAATACCTGGTGGTCAAAGCATACCTTGATCCATTAGTACAGCAACATTTAAATAATTTTTGTTACATATCATTTTGTATTTTATTCAAACATTTCTATTATCATTAGTAGTTGTCAACAGTTTATTAAATGAGGAAAAACGCTCAACAGAAATGTTTAAGAATATTACAGTGTAATGGCTTATAGTATTTTATACCATTAAAATGATGATTATGAACAATGCCAACACGGAAAAACAGAGTCAAAGGAAAAAGCAAAGTACACTATATCGATAGTATGTAAACATAAAGGACTTAAAGAAAATATGAACAAATGAAAATTGCTTGACTGTGCACTTGTTCTTTAATGCAGATTTCATTACTGTTTTTGTGTCATACAAAATAAAAATTTTAAATATTTATAAATACAGATAGGGTACTTACCACAGTGGGATTGCCACTACTTATCAACTGGCTGACTTCATGAAAAATGCTTTTGCAGTCAATTGATTTATCTAAGGATCCTCGTTTTACAATTACTGCTACTGCTAATAGAATCTGTTCCCGAACATACTTTTGGAGGCTGTAAAACATAAAAATCATTGTGAAAATCTTTACATGAATCTACTATAAAAATACTCCCGAATTTCTCACTATCTCCAAAGCTACTAATAGCACTGCTTATATATGAGGGTAGTATAGCCTACTGGTTATGCAGTGTCCAAAGCCATAAGGTCTGGATTTGAAACTACACTCCATTATTTTACAGGCTATGCATGTATTATTTTACGGACCCTAAGCAAGACAGCTTCAGAGCCTCAAGCTTTCTCATCTGTTCAAAGGGGATAAACAGAACAGGGTTGTCACTACGATTAAATGTTCTTAAAACTATGTCCAGTGCATACTAAGTGCTAGATAAGTGTTAGCTGCTTTAGGCAGTGTTCAATAGATGCAAGTCAGTTCACTAAGAGCCAGCTTATGATTCTGTCAATTAAAAGAAATTCTGATCTATATCCATCTCCAACCAGTAGTATAATCTTAAATTCATTCCCTATAATGTGAAAAGGCAACATGCTAGCTGCTCATGATATATTATGGACACATACAAGTTTTTTTTTAAACTTTTTAAAATTTCCTATCTAAACTGTGCTCCTCAGTGTGATGGCAGAAACACTGACTGACCACAAGTGGAGGCATTCTACAAAGTCTATTAGACCACAAGGAAACAGAGATCTGTCTTTTTGCAATCTCTTCTTAAAGGTAAGGTTCAGAAAACTAAATCTGAATTTTGTAATCCAGACTCTAGAATGCCATAGGATACGACAACCATGTGCCCTTGGGATAAACTCCAAATTCCTTAACATGGCTTACAAGCAGTGGGATCCTGCCCAGCTTTCTTTGGACACTCCCAATTTACCTGTTGCCTCACATCATTACTTACGAATAGTGTTTTCTTTAACCCTGGAAAGTGTCCCGATTGGGGCCCTTCATGGTCAGGTATCTGCTGCCTCTCTAATCTCCCCCCACCCACATATACTCCAAACTGCAGAAATACTGAGCTTCTTTCAATTCCTGGTACAATGCACATGCACTTCCTGGCCTCTAAATGTCTATGTCCTCTGCTAAGACTGTGATGCCACTTTCTCCAAAAACATTCCCTGAACATGGTGGGCCACTACTAAGGAGGGCACCCCCAACACATACATGATGGGCATTTACAAACAAACATGTCTCCCTGTCAAGACTGAAGTGAAAAGCATTCCTTCAAAATACAGACTTGAAGCATTCATTAAACAAATAAATGCAGAGATCCTACTATGTGGAAGAATATGAATTGATCAAAGTGAATTTTTGTACTTTGGGGGCAACACAATAATTTCAAATACACTGATTACTCCTAGGAAATGTACATAAAGCTGATTTTATTTATTTGAGAGAGAGAGGGTGCATGTGTGTGTGCATAATTGCGGGGAGGGACAGAGGGAAACAATCTCCAAGCAGACTCCTTACTGAGCAGGGACCCTAATGCAGGGCTTGATCCCACAACCCTGAGATCATGAGCTGAGTCAAAACCAAGAGACGGATGCTCAATCAACTGAGCAACCCAGGAGCCCCCATAAAGCTAGTTTTAAAGAAGTCCATTGGCAAAAAATCTTAAGTTACTAGGAAAATAAATAATAATGGTTAACATTTGTTGATCCTTACAGTATGCAAGGCTTCCTATAAACCACCTTCACAAAAATACATACATTTAATCCTCACAACTATCTTTTGAGTAAAATAGTATTAACTCTAATAGTTAATTAAACAACAACAATTAAAAAAACTAACGCACAAAGAGGGTAATCTGCCAGTGCACACAGAGTGGCAGAAGTGGAAATCAGTCCCTTTCTGAACCACTCTGCTATACTGTCAAGTGTACCTTCCATTTTACTCTATGCAAATGTTATCCCAATTAGGAGGAAAAAAAACAGAAAAAACTCTGTGCACCAAATGAGAAGTATGTAACATTATGAACACAGTATTCATAGTATTCTACCTATGCAGTATACCAACGGTTTTCATTTGACTTGAGTCCATACTGTAGGAAATTCTACGAGACAAAAATGGCTGTCATGAGAAACAAAAGAAGGGCAGAATTATTCCAGATTAAAAGGGACTAAAGAGACATGACAACTAAATACAACATATAATCTGTGGTTAAATTCTGGATCAAACAAGTAACATAAAGGAAGGAAGGATATCAATAACATTATTCAGACAACTGGGAAAATGAAAATGTAGAATCAGAATTACATTAGATTAATACAGATATGTCAATTATATCAAGAGTATTGAGATTATGCTCTCAAGAGAGATGCTCAAATATTTAAAGATGAAGTATCACGATTTCTGTGGCATACTTTCAGGTGGTTGGGGGGGATGCACATATAGAAGAGAAAGCAAATGTGACAAAATGTTAACTAAATCCCCACTAGGAAAAGAGTATGTGTGTGTTTCTGTACTCTTCTTACAATTTTGCTGAGAGTTTTGTTTTTAAACAGTTTGAGAGAAAATATATAAGTGAACCATTTCAATGTAGAACCCTACAATCAGCTCCAAAATAGCTTCTGAACTAATGAATGATCTCAGGGTTCTGGGATTAGGCCCTCCAATGAGCTCTCAGTTCAGCGGGCAGTCTGCTTCTCCCTCTCCCTCTGTGCTTGTTCTCTCTCTCTCTCTGTCTCTCAAATAAATAAATAAAATCCTTTAAAAAAAAATAAGAATGAGATTATTCTTGGGTAATACAAGAGATCACATGTGAGCACGTGTGTACACACACACACACACACTCTCTCTCTCTCTCTCTTTCTCTCTAAGTCTACCAACACATTAAAGTTTACCAAACTCTCCAGATTTCAGTGGTTCCCAAGTGGGGAGTGTGGGATCAATGAGCAGCCCCAGAGCAAGACAATATCATATCACACCCAAATGGCCTCATCATATCACACAAATTAAAATTTAAATAAAGAAAACCAGTGTGAAGGAGAAGAGAAAGGTTTGAAAACTGGTCAATTTTTCCTTATGCTATTAAAACTGGGAAAAACAAGCCAAACCCTCCCTTTACACACATCTATATCCACTCATCTATAGAAAACATTACCCATTACACCTGCAATGTTTATAGGCTAAGTAAATCTTGCCTTTTTTCTCTCATACATTCTCGCATATGTAAAGCAACCAGCATTTAACTGTGTGCTAAAATTTGTGCCAGTAATTATTAAATATTATGAATTCAGAGACTGCTAGTGATCAGTAGGAACAAACATATGTTCTACTTTTAAAGCTTTATGTATGTTTAATGCCACTAATCAAAATTCCTAATTACCAACATTTCTGATTACATAACACTTTCCTCGAATTCAATTGTCCAACTACGCAAATGGCATACATACAATGTGCACTGCCTCTTCTCAAAAGACGACTTGGTGTTTGGGGGACTTAAAAAAAAAAAAAAGGTAAGTAGTAAATGAATTCTTTTTTCTTCTTCATTTTTTTTTTTTAAGTAGGCTCCATGCCCAGCATGGAGCCCAATGTGGGCCTTGAACTCATGACCTTGAGATCAAAACCTGAACTGAAATCAAGTCGGACGCTTAACCTAACAGCCCCCCAGGCACCCTGATAAATGAATTTCTCCCCCAAATAGTGTGACTGACAATTTTCGTCATATTAAAAAAATCATATAGGCAATGAATGTACAAATCTTAAAAAATATTCAAATGACAGAATGTGTATGACACAAAAAGAAAACTTACTTTTACCCCATTTTAAAAAACTGATCCATTTTCCAAAAGAAACTATTAAAATCTGGTGCTTTCTCTTCTACAGCCTTATTAACATGCATTTCTGTGTGCATATATACATAACATAGATGGTTCCCTCTTTACCTGTCTTAGGATACTCACCTATGTCTTATAATACTTACCAAGTACCAAAAGAACAGGTAAGTACAAAGTATTTTCATTTGAGTACAAGATCAACTTTTATTTATAATCAAAATCTTTGGAATTGAATCAACATCAAAAGAAACCTAACACCGGGGCACCTGGGTATCTCAGTTAAGGTTCTGCCTTTGGCTCAGGTCATGAGCCTGGGATTGGGCCCCACATCCGGCTCCCTGCTCAGCAGGAAGCCTGCTGCTTCTCCCTCTCCCACTTCCCCTGCTTGTGTTCCCTCTCTTGCTGTGTCTCTCTCTGTCAAATGAATAAATAAAATCTTAAAAAGAAAAAAAACCCTAACATCCAGCATCATCTTTTCAAAGAAACAAAACCTAGTACTGTAAGCTTAAAGAAAAAGCAATATTTCATTAAGTACCAAAAACAACTCACAACCATGTGTGTGAGTTTTAAAATATGAGTTCCAAACAGAGCTTAACCATAAATATCTATCATTAAAAAAACAGAGAGAGAGAGAAGCACAGCAAAAGTATTTTAGCAGTACCTCCACCACATACTTACTTAGGCCTTTGTAAGACATATGTTAAAAGGAATGTTCGCAGTGACTCGATGCTACCTTTTTCCAAGAGAATCCACTCTCGGACAACTGCTTCCATTATGGCTGTGGCAGCTTGAAAGAGGACATAGTCCACTTTACTTGTTTCTGAGGAGAAAATTAGAAACTTTCTTTAAACATCAGTTCATCTTCCTTTGAACATTTTGCATTTATTAATTTAAAAACAGAACTTTTCAGACAAGGAATAAGATGGTTACCTGTTCTTTTTTTAATCCAGTGACCTTGCTCTAGCACCACAAAGAGGTTAGTTCCTCTCAGAAGACACCCCAGGCAGGTGGCAGCTAATCACCGATCACAATTTTCACAAACTTTCCTCACCTCTCTTCAACTGTTACTTCCAAAGCATGAAGAACTAAAAAATAACACAGCTTTAAAAAAAATAAAAATAAAAATATAAAGCAATCAGAAAATTTCCTAAGAGGATTCTCACCCTGTGTAAAATAGAGCTTTGTATCTGCAAAATATCTTAAACTACTCTTTGAACATCACTATTTGTGATAAGCCATGCTGTTAAAATATTTGTTAAGTGATTGAGCTTTCAGCAGGATGGCCCATCTCCAATAGCAAGTTCAGAAATAAATACTATCAAGTTCAGGTTAATTTTCTCAAAATGTTAAAAAAAAAAAAAAAGGAAAATGAGTCACATTTACACAAGGTGAGAAGTTCTTGTGAATTTTCTGATTGCAATATTGTTCAAACTGAGTAAAATTCCAAAGCTACACTTAGAAAAACCCAGCCTTAACTAGCAGGTTATAGTTTCTGAACTAAAAACTGAATCGGGAGGGAAAGAAAAAATAGAAAATTAACATCCGTAAGAAATATTTTAATCTTCTATTTTTTTCTTTCATTCACCAATACCACTACAATTGGTTTCCAAACAGCATTATCAAAAGGGAGAAACAGTCAAAATGAAGTCAAGAAAAAGTAGAAATTTTGTGAAGTCCTAAAAAATAACCATCATGTGAAATCCATGAAAAGTCTATGATTAGATTGCAGGTTATTTGCCAAGATCACTAGACATGAGTATCTGAAAGCCATGAGAAATTAACTCTAGGCATAGAATGGCACCTTCAAGAATTTATTAGAAGAGCATGAAGATATAGTCAGGCACATCATTTTCTCTCCTACTCAAGCTTAGGTCATTTAAAAACCTTGTAAGTGATCTTGACACAATAAGCTATAAAAATGCATGAGAAAAGGTATACCCTACATAAATTCCTATCAATTTAGACTACTACATGTGAGTTTTGAACATATAAAAACTAGTAAGAGGAACCAATTCGGACTTTCTTCTTTTTAAGTTTGATTATTCCATGCTATCTTAACATGAATTCTAATTGAGATGATAATCAGAACTCACAAAAATTTAGAAACCTTAAAAAATTACCAATAAATAAAGCAACAGCTTCCAAAAATGTAAACCTATTATAAAAAGATGTTTAAAGTTCCAGGAGGAAAAAAAAACAAAAACAAAAACATGTTTTATTCAAAGAGGATTTGAAACAGAAACTAGCTTTATCTATCTAGATCACTTAAGGAGAAATATGGTACTGCTTCATAAAGGTAAGTTAAGTAGTCTCTTATTATAAACCTCTTCCTGAAATTGAATGATGATTGATGGCCTAATTTCATTTTCTATTGCAATGGTAAAAATTTTAAGGACAAGAAACCTGAAATCCTTAACTATGAGTTTTAACAAAGAAGCAAAATCTTACAGATTCACAGAATTTTGGAAATACAACTCCAAAGATCATCTAATTCATTTTCTGCATTTTACAGTTGAAGAAAGTGTTGATGAACCAAGAGATTAAGAGAAGAAATTCAATAAGCATGGCTGGTAAATGTTCCTTGAGCAATACTAACCAGCCCCTAAAGGCATATGCCAATGAAGAGAAGACCAAACAAGCACCTTCTTGTTTTCATAAGCAATGAAACATGCTTATTTCTAACTGTTTGTGCTTATACCCAATCCATTTCTCCTGCCTCCTCCTCCTTTTTTGCAAGGGTTGGGGGAGTAAATAACTACAGAAGGTGAATGTTTCCATTCACCTTCAAAAGTTTCCAAGATAACTCTTAGATACCTCTGTTTGATATTAAATAGGCATAGCTAAATTACTACTCCCATAAGAAGCTGTCTCTAAGTATGGAGGATCTGAAAAAAAGAAAGCCGAATTCCAAATTTAAAAGGAGGAATTTTCCTAACCTAACGAATTTTCCTAACCTTCTCGTAAAACTTATGATTAGCCTTCACAAACTGTACTTACACGTAATATAAATGTGCAGAAGAAGCTCTATGGAACTCTAGAAGCTACCAGAAGATTAGGACTTCACATGGACAAACAAGCTCTTATTCTTGCTCTCTGCTCTAAAGATGCTTGAAATTGTGAAGTCTTCATGAGGAAATCACAATTTACTTAGAATTTCTGATACTTTTAGGATGATTCTCCACTGACCAGGACACTGTCTAGATAATAAATTATTTTGGGCCACTTTGGCAGGAAGCTTTCACTTCCCACCACAGTAACTTTCTTTAATAATAATTATGTAAATAAAATTAATTTCTATCATGTCAGCCATCTGAAACTAGACAGAACCATGAAGACAAAAGTTAAAGTAAATAATGAGAGGTGAAATAAACTGAAGTAAATAATGAGAGGCAGAGCACTTCATTCTGATCAAAAATATTTTCAGAGGAATACTAAAACCATAATAGTCAAGTCCAAGATATTCAGCTACTATATACAATTACCTCTGGTGTTAAAGACTTCTGTCTAAAGCACAGGCAATAGAAGCTCAAGAGTCTGCTTAATGATACATAGGCAAACCAATCAAGAATAAGTCTCGGGTTTCACTTTGTTTTGTTTCAACCACTTCTGAGATAAGAAATTAAAGAAATCCATTTCTCTCTGAGGGAAGGATAGAAGAATGCTACAAAGTCAGTCCCAGAAGCGTTGAACCAATCTCTCACTGGTTGGAGGTATTTCTTAAACAAGAACAGAACTCGCACATTCGACCAGACCAAATTAGCAAAACCTTAAGTGCCAGACTTCTGAAGTCTAAGAGTCTTCTGACAAAATACACAGGCATGCAACATGAACACGCACATGCGTGTGCGCACACACACACACAGAGAAGAGTGGAAAAGTAAACCTAGAATAAAAATAAAAGTGTAGAAGAGAAAGAAATGGGGAAAAACAAGCAACATAAAACTTAAGTCAAGTGGGAAAGAAGAATTTTAAGAGGCCAGAAAAGGGAAGCATTAAAGAGAAAGTCTCCCCTTCATCAGAATAGCACCCACTGTATAAAAATGACATATTATCCCTAAATAAGAATGTGAAAATTCTGAATTGCGATTGACTGCCACTTGTATGAGAAGTCTTCTTAGAGGAATTAACCCTTCTGTGCTGGTGGCAACTGAGTAAGGAGTTGAAAGATTTTCTGTGAAGTTTAGATGTAAACATTAATGTAACACAGGGCTTTGCAGTACATTAATGATTAGATTATGCTTGTAATACATGCACTCAACCTTTTAAATAGTTAATGTCTCAAAACCCAAACTGATTTTAAAAGCACAGCCAGAACTAGCAATACTATTCTTTAGAAATTTTCATCAGGAAAACAAAAGTATTCTAAAACAAGCTCAAATCATAACAAAGCAACAGTACTTCATAAAATATACATACTCTAAAAAGGAAAGAGTTGTATAAACAAATACACTCTAATAAAATACTTACAACTTAGATCAACTATTTCCCAACTAGTACAGAATGACAACTGAATTACAATAGAAGGTCAGATGAAAATGATGGAATCCTAATTAATGTAGTTAAGGCATAAGCCATAAAAACCATATTCAAATTATTTTAGGTGACTAGTTTAATACGATGGCTTTCTAAATCTAATTTCTAAATGCTGGACAATCTCAAGGCAGTAAAGATGAAGCCTCCCTTAAATTCTTAATAGTGATGTTTAGTTTTGCTTCTTGTAATTTAACATGAAATCAAATATTCTCCATGGGCATATGGTAACAAATTTTCTTAGTGCCAGAAACAAATTCACCCCAAAGTATAAAAATTGACCATTAAAAAAAAAAAAAAGATCAAAACTGCCTCATTTAGAATTTAAAAGGTGGTTATTAAAACTGTCCCTTTAATGATAAGATCTACTCCTGAATGAGACAGAGCCACCTTCACCACCACTGCTAGCTCCTTGCAAAAAGAGAAAAGAGCACTTTTTTAAGGTTATTGTATTTTTTAAATGCCTTTTGAAATCAGGTAATGGGGTCACTTATGTGACTGTGTACAAAGCGGATTTAAATGTTACTACATTTGTGCCTCGTAACAGCTTAAGGCAACCAAGTCCATGAAGGAAAATGGTACCAATGTTCTCCTCTTACAGATGAAAAATGGGATAAGTGATTTCCTTAAGTTGATACCATGCAGCAGGCACCACTGGTATCCAGATCTCACCATACCTACAGCAATACTCTTTCTACTCCAATCTGACAACTTATTTATAAGCCCTTTATATAAAGTATTATTAACATAATTTTAATTATAGGCTATTTCAATCTAGAAACCAGAGTGCTGGTGGCTAACAGACGAGTCTAAAAGCACAAGAATAAAAGGTCATAAATTTCTGGTCTTAATACACAACTAATCAACTTTATAGTCAAGGATAACTCAGAGCCTCAAATATGAGTTACAAAAAATAGCTCCAATTAAGAAAAAGAGCCAACAATAATTAAGTTATAAAATAACAATAACCAATGAAATTCTCTCTTACTGTTTTTGAAAAACATGTAAGAGGAAGAAAACTGTATGTATATATTTTAGAAAATGCCATTTTTGGACAAGAGTTATAACTTTTGTGATTATTTTTAAAGGAAAGAGATCATTTCTGTACATATGTCAGATAAAAGGTACCTGTAAAACATTTTTACAAGAGTAAAAATGCTTCATTTAAAAATATACAGTGATAACCTACACTGAACTAATATTTGCTAAGAAAGCTGAGTATAAGCTACATGGTTAAAAAATTTTTTTCTGAAAAAAACTAAAAGAAAAACTGTTGAAACCTCCAAAACAATCATAATTTTAAAATACTAGGGTAAGCTATATTATGGTACATTTCCTAAGACAAGTGATAGCACGCTTGAACAACTGAAAAACTGTTAGACTCCCCCCGCCCCACCATTAACAGCCTTAATGTTATGGTCAATAATAAATTACTGAATACTATATTCAGGGGAAGAAAATTCAAAGTAAAAACAAATTTCTATGTCTGGCTTTATTGAATATCTTTAAAACCACTTCAATAGAATCATTATTAATGGAAAATTGTAACTATACAAACCTGCTTGTTTTAAAAGGAATTTAAAGGAAATTTAAAATTTAAAAACATTCAAGACAGAAAAACGAGATCTGATTCTGCAAAAATATTTTTTAAATGAATACTTACCCAAAATATGCTTGCAAACCGCAAATGGTGATTTTGATTTCCTAAATGATAAGAATATGTGCTCTGCATGCTGGCGTTGTTCATTATTAACCATGGAAGGTGGTGCCTTGAGAGTTAAAAAAACAAAAGCAAAACAAAACAAAAAAACAGAGTACACTTGTTTAATAAGAAAGCTTGAACAACAGCAAACCTTTAACCCACAGCAAGAGAAAATATTTTCACTTTGGGGGGGGGGTGGTAATGAAAGGACAAATTCCTGCTTATTATTTTAAAGAAACTATAGTATAAAACTTCTTAATAAATATTTAAAATATGGTTACAGGAAAAAGGAAGAAATTCCTGGCAAAGTTTGGATGAGAACCCTTTAAAGTTGCCCACATTTTAAAAGAGAGATACTTACCTAACATTTTCCTTATCTTTTAAACATAGCTAACGTACTGCTTTTTATTCCAAAATATATCACTTCATCAAGTTCAAATAATCTCTAAATTCTTCAGCACTGGTGAAAATGAATCTTAAGTTACTAAAAATTTGTTTTCTAACAGCAATCCTTTAAAATAAAAGTTATTACCAGATAATTCTACCTCAAGTTTTCTAAAATCACCATTAAACCAGAAAAATTAGGGAACAGCGAAGTTGGAATTTATAAAACTCCTATCTGAATAATAAATTAATCAGAAAAAGCCAGAATTCTGGATTAACAAAAACCACTTCTACAATCTATCAGGTTTTTAAGTTCCATTTTGTTCTAAAATTCCATTTTGTTCTTTCCTCTAAAGATAAATATTCTTTTGAACCTAAAATATATATATTCTCATTATATGGCGTGGTTATCTTTGACTCACTGGGACCCATCTGAAGAGAAGAGATTGCTTAAATAAGTCTACCAATTAAATACCAGAATTCTCAATTTGGGCAGGTAGAGTCAGGGTAGGTGGTAGGAAAATAAACCTTTGCTACTGTAACCGATACAAAATGGGGAGATCAAAATTTCAACTATATTCAAATAATCTGGAAGATAAAAAACATTTTGCAACAAAGTATGTTAGATCATTATTATAAACATAGCAACATTAGTCACTATAATTTTAGCTAAAATAGTGAGCAGAAATGTGTATCTAAGAGATATTAACCAACTTTGATAGTCTGGCCTAAAGGAATTCTTATAATTAGCTAAAACCAGTTCAGATACTATTCCTAATGTTACAGCACCCTCTACAGCTCTCTAATAAAAATGAAAATAATTTCATTAAAGAATTGTGTTAAATTCCTTAATATGTTTTTTGAAAAAGGACTTTATTAATAAAATACTATGAAAGCTATGCTAAATATAAATATTTTTGTCCTTCCATTTGCAAATTCTTCATTCTCATCATCTTTTTAAATTCAACAAGTCTGTGTTTTTGCAAGATATATTTTCATTAACATCTGCTGACTATACCCCAGAAACACAGGCATATTATTAAACAACACTGCAACATGTTATACTGCTATGAACACAAATCAACAACTATGGATTGCCCAGGTAATTCTGATTTAAACATTCATCTCATCACCCTTGAAAAGTAGTACATATATAATTTTGCAAATAATCATGCCAGTTACTCTACAAACAAAAATAGTTCCTAAGGCTAATGACCTTTAGACACTCTAATAAAGTACAGGTCTCAATATACTTAACTATTTCATTTATAAAAGTATCAGATTTCCTAAGTAGTGAAGTATAATCTAAAAGTTGGTTTATCTTACCACCTGGTTGAACATTATCATACAAACAATAAAATCATCAAGTGATTCATTAAAAATGGCAATACGGTATTCACTTTAGTTTCCCAAAACCAAACTTTTAATTCTTTGTGAAAATGACTTAGCAGTGGTTTCCAAATAGCAAATTATATGCATCACTGAGTGCTGAAAAGCTTTTTTGTTAAAAACAAAACAAAACAAAATAAAACAAAACAAAACACGAAACAGATTCCCAGCCCCTAAAGATTTAGCACGCAGGGAGCCTAAACCAAAAATATGGATTTTTCCCTCCAAAGTCCCTAGATAGTATGACCTATAGAACTTCCACCTGTAAACTCCTTCCTCTTCAGAATTCAGAACTCTCTTGGAACACCGAAAAAATAAAATTAAAAATAAAATTAAAAAAAGAAATCAGAACTCATCCTTCAAAATCTGCTTCAGTCTCTCCTTCATCAGCTTTTTCTGACCTCTCCCCAGTCAGCCTGAACACAAACGATGTGTCTCTCTCACCTTGTAGGATACACTACAGGTATATCTCTACTTCCCAACTTACCATAATGTACTCCAAGTATTTGCTTACCCCTCTTTCCTTTTCTCTGACTTTTCTGACAGCAGAAACTTTATTTTACTCATATCTAAATTCCTAGAGCCTTGCACATACCAAAAGGAGAGGCAACACAACAAGACTGAGTACTCAGCATTGCAAAGCATTTTTTTCAAATAGATGGATGGGAATGTACATATATAATCTCATTAATCCTAATAACAACTTTATGAGGTACAAACTATCATTATCCCCATTTTACAGATGAGGAAACTGAGGAATGGAGTAATCAATTTGCTCACGGTCAAAGAGGAAACAGAGGTGGAAACTGAACCTAGCGCCCTCTTTAACAGAAACTACACTTAGGTGGCTCAGTACCATGTAAGAATACCGTGTTTAAAGCGTGGAGATAGAAAGGAAGTAAATTCCCCCTAAAAGTCCTCCTCTAGCACCCAATGCAGGCATTAGAATGTTTTACATAGCTTGTAAACTTCCAGTAAAGAAATAATAATGGGAAAATAAAAGAGTCTTTTTGTACTATTTATGCTCTTTCACTGTCACTAATAAATAGTAAAAACTTTAAAAAAGCTCACACTTCTGAGGTGTGGTCAAATGAATCAGAAGAGCTGAAAGAAATCGTAGGTGGTAGCAGAGTACAGTAATGTTAAGAGGAAACAGCAGGTAAGAAATTCCGGGTTTCTTCAGGACAACAAAGTCAACAGTCAGGGAAAAATTGAGGTTTTTCTAAGGAGTCACACTAGCAAGAAACCTGAAGCTCACAAATTCCTAACTCAATATATACTGGTGTTTCTCGCCCAGCCTGCACCATTCCATTAGCCTATCCAGGCCACCTTCAATTTACAAAAAACCCTGAGAAAACACCATTGGTAGCACATAGCCAAGGGCATCTGAAGCTAGAACTCGAAATACACTAATCAATGGGTTAAATGACATATTTAGTATGAGGGGTTTGGGGGAAGGGGGTTGGGAAAACCAAAGTACCTAAATAATTCCTATTCAAAAAGTATTTACTGAGGCTAACTAAATTTCAAGCACCATGCCAGAAGCTAAGGGTGTAAAAACAGGGAAAATCACCCCTGCCCTTACAGAATTCTGAGTCTTAGAAAAGACAGACATCAATCAAGTAATCACTCAAATAATTATGACAGTTTATCACTTCTGCCACTAACTGCATTTTCGTTTCTCTGTCATCATGTTAAATCTATCCTCAAAAAATCCCACTTGCTAAATCCTATGAGACCTTCAGACTTTTTCTTCCCTGGGTAGCTACAGTAACTTTTATTCCGGTTAACAACAAAAGCATTAATTATTTCTCATGCAGACTGCTAAGTTACATACATACACTTTTATTTAATCACAGCAACATCCCTGTACAAATTATTTCCTCTCTTTTACATATGGAGAAACTTAGATTTGCAGACCGTCACATGCCCAAGATCACAATAAATATCATAACCAGAATTTCACCTTACATTTGTGTGATATCAAAGTCCATTATTTGACTCTTTTTTAGTACTAATGAGGAGACATGGTTGGAGACTAATTTCTATAACTATTAGAGAAATCTGAATAATATTCTTGGCTTACTATAAATATCAACATTTACAGGGCCATGTTAAAAAAAATGGTCAAAGTTAGATTGAAAAATCAGGCACAACTTGTAGAAAGGAAACAAGCTACAAAAGTAGAAAACAAAACTGGAAGTTATGTCATAGAGCTCATAATAAGAATTTTCTTAGCTCTAATTGTTCTTTTTTTAGAGAGAGGATGGCTTAATGTTCAAATTAGAAAATCACAGATGGTGCTCCCTTCGGCAGCACATACACTAAAAAAATAGAAAATCACAGATGTACTACCTAAAAAACATGTTTACTGGCAATTTTTCATTCATTCCCTGAAGACTTTAAGAATTTGTTCAATTTTTAGTTTTCTAACTATAATCTCTCCTTAAACCTTTGGAACTTACCATTGCTCCTACCTAAATTTAAAACCATAACACAGGGACGCCTGGGTGGCTCAGTTGGTTAAGCGGCTGCCTTCGGCTCAGGTCATGATCCCAGTGTCCTGGGATCGAGTCCCACATCAGGCTCCTTGCTCGGCAGGGAGCCTGCTTCTCCCTCTGTCTCTGTCTGCCACTCTGTCTGCCTGTGCTCGCTCTCTCTCTCTCCCTCTGTCTCTGACAAATAAATTAAAAAAAAATAAATAAAACCATAACACATAATGATATTATCATATCAATATTTCACAGTGTTCCACAAAGACTAAATTCCAGATACTGGACCTTTACAGCTAAACAAATTTGAGAGATGTGCCCTAATTAATCTCTTGTGATTTCCTAGCACATTCCCAAAAACTGTCCTTTCGAATCTGTTTTTCTCTCAAACCTCTCACCTCATGATACCCAGTACTCCAATCTCTCAGAAAATGATCTTTCTTTTTCTTTCCCAAAGTGAAAGCCTTCTTGTATGATTAGCTCCTTTATGTACCTTCCTTTTCAAAAGGACTGTTCTCCTATCACCTTCTCCAATTTCTAACAAAATATTCCCTCCCCCTCAGCTTTCTCTGAAATCTAAATCTTCCTCCCATACCTGTCCCACTGGCTCCCCGCTCACAGATCACCTCATTTCTTCCCTCCTCTCTTCTCATCTTAAAGTTATGCTAAGCAATGGCACCGTGCTTTCTGCTTACAAACAGGTTTACCCTACCCTAAAAATCCTTTTAAACAATCTTAGCATCCCCTTTAATTAAAAGAATGGGATGCTGACTTAAAATCCCCAGGTTTCTAATCCTATCTCTGTAGCACAGTTTTGGGAAACTTCCAATCAAGGATCTCTCCAGGCAAGTCAGGGTTCCCATCTAATGACGCTGATGAATACATCTTATAATTGGTAAGAGAACTGCAGTTAAAAATACACATATGAGTCTCCTCAAATTAACCTTTAATAATTAATACAATTCCAATTTAAATACCGATGAACCTTATGGTTCATATCAGAATATGATGAAAAAGGCCCAAAAGAGTCAAATTAACTAGGAAAAAGGACCTTGAAAGCAGTATGCCTAAGTGAAGTGAGAGAGAAAGATAATTTACTTAAAGAGAAAGATCTCACTTATATGTTGTCTCTAACAAAAAACAGCTCTTTGTAGATATGGAGATCAGATTGGTGGCTGTGAGGAAGAGGAGGATGAAATGGGTGAAGGGGGTGAAAAGGTACAAACTTCCAGTTATAAAATAAGTAAGCCATGGGGATGCTATGTATAGGATGGTAACTATAATTAATAATATTGTATATTTGAAAGTTACTATGAGAATAGATCTTAAAAGTTCTCATTTTAAGAAAAAGATTTAGTAGTTATGCATGGTGACATGTATTAATTAACTGTGATCATTTCACAATAGAAATACTAAGTCATTACACTGTATACCTGAAACTAATAAAATATTACAGGTAATAATAAATAACACTTTGAGGTTCAAAAAGACTATTTAAAATGTGGGGAGAGAATGAGAAAGGAGGATGGGGGGATGGGTGAAATAGGTGATGGGGACTAAGAGGTGCACATCTGATAAGCATGAGGTGTTCTATGAAGTACTAAATCACTAAACTGTACACAAGAAATTAATATTACACTGTATGTTAACCAGAATTTAAATAAAAACTTAAAAACACAAGGGCGTCTTAGACAACCAAATATGAACACCTATAAAGGATTATAATAATTTTTAAAAATAGTAGTAGAATAGGAAAAAAAACAAGGGAGCAGAGAATTCCAAGAAACAGGCCCATGACATGTGACAAATTAGTGAGGAAAGGCTAGACTATACAAGAAATGGCACAGGAAAGTTGGCTACTTACGAGCAAAAACAAAAGATCAGATATTTCCTCATACAGAAGTTCTTGGTGGATTTAAGATTTATACACGAAAAGCAAAACTTTAAAAACTAATGACAAAACACAAGAAGAAACAATAGGAGGGGACGCCTGGGCGGTGCAGTTGGCTGGGTGTCTGACTCTTGGTTTTGGCTTGGGTCATGTGTAACTGAGCCCCACCTCAGGCTCCCTGCTCAGTGTGGAGTCTGCTTGGGATTCTCTCCTTCTCCCTCTGCCCCTCCTGCTTGTATTACATGCTATCTAATCCAATCCAAACAGTTACATAATGCAACAGAAAAGTGGCCAATAAACTACAAGCCAGATATTTCACAGAGAAGAAAGCAAAAATGGTTAATGAACATGAAACATACTCAACCTCACTAGAAACCAATGAAATGCAAATTAAAACAATAAGCAATTATTTCTGATGATATTATTACATCAATGTAAAATGATGCAGATTAAAAAAAAACAGTACAAAAACAAGAGCTTGGAAGTTTGGGAGTACTGTACACAGTTATAAGCTTATGATAATCTAAAATGAAACATTCATTTGGAATTTAGAATTACGTAGAAAAAGTTGGTGGCCCTAAACAGCAAGGTATGCAAAAGTTCATTTCCAGGCATTTATTCCCTAGAGAATCTCTCCCACACACATATAAGATCACACAAAGTTCCTAAGGCACTATCATAACAAACAAAAAGGAGTAACAATTTGAATTACATCAATTGGAAATACATTATAGTACTGTCATATAGTTGTTTATATGGCAGTTAAAGACTGAACTGGAGCTATATTTACCAAAGTGGATAAAATCTGAAAATTACTCTGAATGAAGAAAGCAAATGACAGAATATATATAACATATTATCTATATAAAATTTCAGAAACTCTAAATTATGGTAGTTTTTATTTTTCTTTGTGGGCAAAGTGTAAAAACATGGATGGTAAGGACAAACAATTTTAAAATTATGGTTATCTTTGGGGATAAAGAAGCAGAGACTGGAGAACAGTATCTAAAAGGGACTCAAAGGAGGCTTCAATTATATCTGTGACAGATTATTTTTGTTTTGTTTTGTTTTTTAATTTTAATTTTTTTTATTTTTTATAAACATATAATGTATTTTTATCCCCAGGGGTACATGTCTGCGAATCGCCAGGTTTACACACTTCACAGCACTAACCACAGCACATACCCTCCCCAATGTCCATTATCCCATCCCCCTTTCCCGACCCCCCGACCCCCAGCACCCCTCAGTTTGTTTTGTGAGATTAAGAGTGTGACAGATTATTTTTAAGATTATATGTAAAATGGCTATATTAACATTTTATAATCCAGGAGATGGATACATGGTTATGATATAAATTGCTCATATTTCTCCAATTATTTGAAACACTGCATTTTTTAAATGAGGGAGCCTTCCTTTCCCAACGGTTCAAGATACTCTGAACACCTCTCCGGCTGAAACCAAATAAAAATGATGAAGTATTTCTACATTTTTAATGTACCGCTGAGCTTACAACAAATTAAGAAATCCTCAGAAGCTAAAAGGAAACCAAAGCAGGGATCCAAAGATTAAAGATGGCACTTATGCATTTACCCCAGAGACATCTGCCAATCCCAGGTGACCCTGAGTTTCCATTCTGATGGCTGCCCAAAGGTAAAAAAGACACAGATATAATCAGGAACCTCCTAAGATGGGAACTAACAGGACATCCCTCCACATAAAACTGGGATCCTCAGAGTACAGGTTAGGGTTAAAAAACAAAAAGAAAAACAGAGAGGGAGGAAGAAGAGAGGGAGAAAGAAACTTCCTAGTCTGGATCTTAGTGATAGGTAAAAGTAGAAAATTACTACAACTGATAACCATGAAGAACAAGCCTTCAAACAAGTTTCTGCTTCATTTCAACAGGACCCATGTGGCCCAAAAACTTCAAGCCAATAAATTTAAAGTAGTCCTGTGTTGGTCATGCACTATAATCCAGGTTTCAGACTCTTCCAGAAATACCTCCAAGAGCTAATATTCAAAACCTTTTAAACATGTGAGAAAACATGTCACCATGAGTCTGCAGAATAATAAATTAAGTAATCAAACCAACAAAACTCTTAAATATTGGAAATGTTCAAAAACACAGTACAAAATGTGTAAAAGAACTTAAAACTATGATGCAAACCTAATAATAAAAAATAAAACCTTTGCATATCAAATGATACTATCAATAGAACAAAAAATCAATTCAGAGAATGGGAAAAATTTTTACCAATCATATATATGATAAGGGAGTAACAGCCAGAATCTACAAAGGATTCCTAAAACTCAACAACAGAGAAACAAAGAACTCAATTTAAAAATGAGCAAAGAACTCGAATATATATTTTATATTCAAGATTTTTTTTTTTTTTAATATGAGAAAGGAAGAGAAAGCATTGAGGGAGAGGGAGAAGCAGATGCCCTGCTGAGCAGAGAGCCTGACGCGGGGCTCAATTCGAAGACCTCGAGATCATGACCTGATCCAAAAGCAGATACTTAACTGACGGAGCTACCCAGGTACCCCAGGAATATACATTTCTCCAAAGAAGACATACAAACGGCCAGTAAGCACATAAAAAGATTCCCAACATCACTCATTAGGGAAATGCAAATCAAAACTACAATGAGATTGTACATTACATCTAGGAGAATGACAAAGAAAGAAAGGAAGGAAGGAAGGAAAGCAAGGAACAGTTGCTGACAAAGATGTGGAGAAACTAGAACCCTTGTCCATTACTGGTGGGAATGTAAAACATGTAGGTTTGGTTTGTTTGTTTGTTTGTTTAAGATTTTATTTATTTATTTATTTATTTGACAGAGAGAGAAAGAGAGAGCGTGTGCGTCCGTGTGCACAAGCAAGGGGAGTGGCAGGCAGAGGGAGAAGCAGGCTCCCTGTGGAGCAAGGAGCTGGATGCAGGGCTTGATCTCAGGACCCCTGGGATGATGACCTGAGCTGAAGGCAGATGTTTAACTGACTGAGCCACCCAGGCACCCCAACATGTAGCTTTTTTTATGCAGCTACTGTGAAAGACAGTAGTCTTTGAGGCAGTTCCTCCAAAATTAAACACAGAACTAGCAAACAAAACAGCATTCCACCTCTAGGTATATACTCAAAAGAATTAAAAGCAGGGCTCAAACAGACCATATACCAATGTCCATAGCAGCATTACTCCCAAAAGCCGAAAGGTGGGAACAACCACATGTCCACTGATGGAGCAATAAATAAACAAAAGGTAGTATATATACACATATAATGGCATATATTCAGCCTTAAAAAGGAATGAATTTTTGATACATGCTACAACAGGAATGAATCTTGGAAAAAAATCTGCTGCATGAAATAACCAAGAAATAAGAAAAATGCCATATAATTCCACTTACATAAGATATCGAAAACAGTTAAACTCACAGAGAAAGAAAGTAGAATAGAGCTTGCCTGGGGTGGGGTCAGGGGAGAAATGGGGAATTATTATTTAATGAGTACAGAGTTTCAGTTTGGGATAATGGAAAAATTCTGGAGATAGTGGTGAAGGCTGTACAACTATATGAAAAGTACTTAAAGCTGGTAAGAGTAAGGAGCAAGATAGCACAACAGATCTCTTAGGAACAACATAACAAGAAAAATTTAAATATTTTATAAATATATATCTTGCTTAGATGGTAGTTACAGGGGGCATATACAACAGCCCAAACTCGTCAAACTAGACACCCAAGATTTGTGAATTTTATTGTATATCAATATGCCTCAAAAAATGTTAAAAACTCAATGGATAGATTAAAAGGCACGTAAAATAGAAAAAGCCACCTGGGTGGCTCAGTGGGTTAAGCCTCTGCCTTTGGCTCAGGTCATGATCTCAGGGTCTTGGGACTGAGGCCCGCATCGGGCTCTCTGCTTGGTGGGGAGCCTGCTTCCCCCTCTCTCTCTGCCTGCCTCTCTACTTGTGACCTCTCTCTCTCTGTCAAATAAATAAATAAAATCTTTAAAAATAAATAAATAAATAAATGTATATATGTATATAAATAAAAGGCACGTAAGACACACTGAGGAGAAAACTGAAAACAGATACAAAAAATTATTCAGAATGCAGAGGGGCACAAACATTAAAAATCTTGGAGGACAAAGTAAAGGTTAGATAGAGCCCCAGGAAACTAACCTACATGAAGCCATATCATCTAGGCTTCCTCACCCTCTTCCCCTAGCCCCAGCATGTGGCACCTTTTCTTCACTAAAAGCCACAGCTCCAGTCAGGCTGCTCTCTCCTACAGCTGCAGCTCTCTCAAATTCTTCACTCTCCCTCCCTGCACATTCAGGCCCCAACAAAAGTTTCCCTAACCACTGCGGTTCCCTCAGACCTTACCCCAGTGCAACACTGTCAACAGTCTCTTCACTCTTTTCAATTACTCCTTTTAGTGTTCCTTTGCCAGGATCTTGACTGACACACCATCCAGTAAGGATGAGAAAAATAAAGATTCAAAAAATAATGGCAGGAAGTATCCCAAATTGATAAGTAAATTTCAAAATTTAATGAGAAACACTAAAACTCAAAGTAAGAAAGCCCAATGAATCCAAACAGAATAAAAAAGAAAAAAAATCATATTACTGATACCACAGTGAAACTGAAGAATCCAAAAATTAAAGAGAAGACCTGAAAGACAGCCAAAGAAGAAAGACAGATTATCTTCAAAGAAGTAACAGAGTGAAAATGATTTCTTAAAGCAAGGAAAAACCAGACTAGAGAGAAAACAGAGTAACAGTTTCAGAGTACTAACAAAAAGTAACTATTAACTTAGAAATGCAGATCCAGGAAACATCTTTCAAAGATTAAGATGTAATTGAAGACATGTTCCTGCAAATAAAAGCTAAATAAAAACTCTTAACTAGGGAAACACTCCTCCTTTAGGAAATTCTGAAGGATATACTCCAAGAAGGAAAGGAATCCCAGATGGAAAGCCTTGAATGCAAAGGACTATGGACAAAGAAATTAATTACGGGAATAAATCTGAATATTGCTATTTTTTAAATGATCAATTTATGAAGTTTAAAAAGGTGCTTAAGATTTTGGACAATATACAGAACATAAATCAGGAGAAGTAGTTCTAAGTTCTTGCACTGTTCTGGGACAACATATACAGATTAACTTTAATTGAGCATACATACTAAAATACCTGCCATGGTCAAGAAAATAGAAAATATATACATTACAACACCCAAACTATGGAATGAGAAACAAAAGATTATCAAACTCCAAAAGACAGCAAAAGGAAGAACCATATACACATACACAAAATAACAAAAATATATAACTTATCCGTAATCACAAATAAATATAAATTAACTGTAGATTTAAAAAAAAAACAAACCTGAGATTCTCAGTCTAGATAAAAAGGAAATCCAACTTCGTGCATACAAAAAACCCAAGGGCATAAAAAAGCTGAAAAGAAAAGGCTGGGAAAAAAACATGCCAAGCAAATTATCATGAGAAGTTAATGAAATTGATATAACTATGATAACAACAGGGAAAAAAACCAATTTAAAGTAAAATGTTACTAAAAATAAGTGGGTCATTTAATAATCATTAAAGGGTTAACTGAAGTGGTATGTAAATACACAGCCTCCTATATATATAAAGCAAAAATGAGAGGACTACCAACAAATCCATTAATATATCTCTGTCTGTAACTGCTAGCTTATGGAGACAAAAAGATTTAACAAGCTTAATTTAAGAGGCATAAACACCTTGGCCCTTAACTGGATATCACATATTATTTTCAAATACGTGCTGAATAAAAACTGACAACATACTAGGCTATAGGGCATATTCAAACAAATTTTAAATTAAAACTGATACATACACAACATATTCTCACAAAGCAATTAAGTTAGAACCTGACTGAAAACGAAAACTAAAAAAATTCAAAGACAGGGTGCCTAGTGACCCAGTCAGTTAAGTGTCTGACCCAGATTTCGGCTCAGGTCATGATCTCAGGGTCCTGGGATTAACCCCCAATCAGGCCCCCACTCAGCCTGGAGTCTGCTTGAGGATTCCTCCTCTCAGTCTGCAGCCATTCCCCTCTCTCTCAAATAAATAAACCTTAAAAGAAAAAAAAAAGGAAAAAGAGAAGAAAAACTTAAGGATGAAAGAAAAAACAATAATAGAAAACACTGACCCAAAATACTTCATATCAAAAATCTGTGATATGCAAGTCAAGTAAAAGAGGAAAATGCAGAGCCTTAAATGCCTACCTTGGAAATTTTATAAGGTTAAAACAAGTAAGCTAAACCTCTAACCTAAGAACTTAGAAAAATGACAGAACCTACCCAAAAAGAATAGAATGAAGAAAATAACAAAGAGCAGAAAATGATGAAACAGAAATTACATATACAATAAATAGAAACAAAAAAAGCCCAGAGTTGCTTCTTTGGAATGACTAATAAAACTGATAAAACTCTGGCAAGAGGGGTGAAGAGACACAAGAATTTAAGCAAGCAAGATTAAAGAAACTGTAACTACAAAGGTCTTGAATAATAAAGAGATACTAGAAAAATAAAACAAAACTAATGTACGAAGAAATAGAAAACTTAAACAGTCCTGCAACTATTAAATAAATTGAATCAGTTTTAAATGTTTTTTCTTTAAGTCCCTAATCCAGATTTTACCAAACAGCAGGAATAAATCTTTCCAATCCTACACAGATTTCAAGAGAATACAAAAGGGGGAACATTCTTCAACCTATTTCAGGAAGTCAGCATATCATCACAAATATGCTGATACCAAAACAGTGTAAGAAAAGAAACTTACAGGCCAAGCTTACTCATGAACAGAGATGGAAAAAATCTTCAGACAGTTCACATACCAAATACAACAATGGATTTTTTTTAACAATGGATTTTTAAAAAATAAAAATAATGTATACTATGACCAGCTTAGTTTATCACAGGACTGCAAAGTTGGGTTAACAACAGAAAACTAATGTCTTTCACCACATTAACATATTAAAGGAGAAAGGTATTTATAAAAAAAATGCAGAAACATGTTTAATAAGATCCATGACTAAACTTCTGGCAAAACAGGAGAAATGGAAACTTCCTTAACCAGATTAAAAAAAGAATTCCCCAAAAAACAGAGCAAACATCACAATAATGTTGAGACAATGAAGGCATTCCTTTAACTATCCATAAGTGTCAGTATACCATCAGGGTCTCCTTGACTCAATTTTTGGAGTTTTCTCCTTAATTAGCAAGTTTCTTTTTTTTTAAATAACTATTTGTAATGCTTGGTATTTTGTGATTTCTGCTCTCTCTCTTTTTTTTTTTTTTTTTTTAGAGAGGGGGACAGAGAGCAAGAGAGACAGAGAGTGAGTGAGTGCACACTTGATGGGAAGGAGCAAAGGGAAAGAGAGAATCTCAAGCAGGCTCCATGAACAGGGAGGAGCCCAATAAAAGCTAGATCTTAGGACACTGAGATCATAACCTGACATGAAATCAAAAGACTGACCTTAACTGACTGAGCTACCCAGGCACCCTGATTATTATTATTTTTTAGAGGTATTTCAAAGACTAAAGAGAAAATTTACTTTAAAAAAAAAAAAAAGAATAAAACTCATTCTAATTTGAACTCATTTATGAACCCACCAGACCCTTTTATAAGTCTAGGATTCATAATGGAATCTAAATAATATTTTCTTAGATCTTGAAACATTTTACCATTTCACCATTCTTTTTTTTTTTTTTAGATTTTATTTATTTATTTGACAGAGATTGAGATCTCAAGTAGGCAAAGAGGCAGGCAGAGAGAGAGAGAGAGAAGCAGGCTCCCCGCTGAGCAGAGAGCACGATGCCGGACTCCATCCCAGGACCCTGATATCATGATCTGAGCCAAAGACAGAGGCTTTAACCCACTGAGCCACCCAGGCACCCCCATTTCACCATTCTAAGGACTATTTCATCAGAACTCAGCAACTATTCCCAACTATACTAAGGCTAAACTAACAACAAAATTAAAAAACAAGAAAAGATGAAATCACCTAGAAAAGTAATCCAATAGCAAAACAAATCAACCCTATTACATTAGCCTCAATTTTTCTTTTACTACACTGTTCAAAATATAGCATGACCCTTCAAGAACATATAAAAGAAATATGGAAACACCATATTCATAAGTCTTTTTTTAACATTACATTCAATAGTGCTGAGAATTCAGAATTTTTAAATTTCCACTCAAAATAAAGGAAAAGAACAGACAAGACATAATTATGAGGTGAATCAGAAGATAATGCACAGAACAGCATCATCAACAGAACAGAAAAGACAAAAGAACAGCATTCTAGGCCTGTACTGTCCAATACAGTAGCCACTAGCCACATGTGGTTGTTTAAATTAGTTTAAATTAACTTAAATTAAAAATTTAGTTCCTTAGTTGCACCAGCTACATTTCAAGTGCTTAATAGCCAAATGTTGCTAGTGGATAGCTGATTAGGCAAAGCAAATCCTATCACTGCAGAAAATTCTAACGGATAGACTCTATGATGATAAAATTGATCATATAAACGTAATCTCAGACCCTGAGTCTACAGATGATGATATTCTACATCACTGGCTCTCAACTAAGACAATTTTGATCCCCCAGAGGCTATCTGGCAGTGTCTAGAGACATTTTTGGTTGCCATAACTGGGAAGTGCTACTGGTAACTATGGATCAAGGATAAAGATACTGCCAAACTTCCCAGGACGCACATGCCAGACCACAATAATATCAATAATGGCAAGGATGAGAAACCTTGCCCTACTTCTCTCAAACATAAGAATCAGTGAATGAACCATATACTTCTAAGGACAAAAGGAAATGATGGTATTCTCATCCAGTCATTACATAAGAACTACCTCATTACCCAATATTCTGTAACAAAAACCTGGATCAACCTGTTTTGCTAGGTGGATATATGACACTATTTTTTATTCTTACTCTTTTATGAGGTCTGCGTAAAAAAAAAAAAAGAAAAGATATAGTTCATAAGTGGACAAATGTTAAAAGGCATGTATGTATAAAAAGGTGATGAAAAGTTCATTGTTTTGATCATTCTAATTGCTGTTTATAAATCTAAAGAGGAAAATTATAATTATGAAGTAAAGAATTTGGCTATCTTCTCTTCATCAATGTTATGTACCACTAATGTTTCTAAAAGTATGTGTTTTGATGATTCTAGTGCAAGAATCAGGATGGCAAAGTAAAATCTATATATGTTTTAAAGATTTTATTTTATTTGACACACACACAGAGAGAGAGAGAGAATGCACACATCTAGCAAAGGGAGCTGCAGGCAGAGGGAGAGGGAAAAGCAGGCTCCTGAGACCCTGGGATCATGACCTAAACCAAAGGCAGACACCCAACTGAATGAGCCACCCAGACACAAGGTAAAATCTATTAAAGATGCAGCAGTTGATGTCTATATAAGTGTACATTTATATTAACAGTGAGAATGCAACAACCAGAAGTAATGACAGACTCCAAGAATTATTTGAAATCTGGAATCAATATTTACCTATCAGAAGTTGAATGCAAAGACACCCAGCAACACTCTAGATCTATGTTGCCCAATATGGCAGCCACTACCCACATGTGGCTATTTAAGTAAATTAAAATTAAAATTTTAGGGGCTCCACTGCACTAGCCCATTTCAATTGCTCAACAGTCACATGCTGCTACCAGCTACTGTACTGGAAAGTGTGGATAGAGAATATTTCCATCAACCAGAAAGTTCTACTCTATAAGAAATTTAATTAACTCAACAAATACTTATTAAGTGGTTACCCAAAGGTTGCCTTGATTTATGTTCTTTGATGCAATGTTATCGACTGGCCAAGTGTCACACAGCTGGCCGGAAGCCAAGAAGAATGCAAGTAGTCTGGCTCTACAACCTCTTTATTATACTGCCTTTCAATTTCTAAATTTCAATAATTTTCCATATGTGCTTACTAACATAAGCAACAGGGTGATTTTTCTAATATCTCATTTGAGTAGCTCACTACCATACGACTGCTGTTTTTTTTTAATTTTGTTATTTTTTTATAAACATATAATGTATTTTTATCCCCAGGGGTACATGTCTGTGAATCGCCAGGTATACACACTTCACAGCACTAACCATAGCACAAATCCTCCCCAATGTCCATTACCCCACCCCCCTCTCCCGATCCCCCTACCCCCAGCAACCCTCAGTTTGTTTTGTGAGATTAAGAGTCACTTATGGTTTGTCTCCCTCCCCATCCCATCTTGTTTCTTTTCTTCTTTTCCTACCCCCCCAACCCCCCATGTTGCATCTCCACTTCCTCATATCAGGGAGATCACATGATAGTTGTCTTTCTCCGACTGACTTATTTCACTAAGCATGATACCCTCTAGTTCCATCCACTTCGTTGCAAATGGCAAGATTTCATTTCTTTTGATGGCTGCATAATATTCCATTTTGTATAGATACCACATCTTCTTTATCCATTCATCTGTCGATGAACATCTAGGTTCTGTCCATAGTTTGGCTATTGTAGACACTGGTACTATAAACATTCGGGTGCACGTGCCCCTTCGGATCACTACGTTTGTATCTTTAGGGTAAATACCCAGTACTGCAATTGCTGGGTCATAGGGTAGTTCTATTTTCAACTTTTTGAGGAAACTCCATGCTGTTTTCCAGAGCAGTTGCACCAGCTTGCATTCCCACCAACAGTGTAGGAAGGTTCCCCTTTCTCGGCATCATCGCCAGCATCTGTCATTTCCTGACTTGTTAATTTTAGCCATTCTGACTGGTGTGAGGTGATATCTCATTGTGGTTTTGATTTGTATTTCCCTGATGCCGAGTGATGTGGAGCACTTTTTCATGTGTCTATTGGCCATCCGGATGTCTTCTTTGCAGAAATGTCCGATCATGTCTTCTGCCCATTTCTTGATTGGGTTATTTGTTCTTTGGGTGTTGAGTTTGATAAGTTCTTTATAGATTTTGGACACTAGCCCTTTATCTGATATGTCATTTGCAAATATCTTCTCGCATTCTGTCAGTTGTCTTTTGGTTTTGTTGACTGTTTCCTTTGCTGTGCAAAAGCTTTTGATCTTGATGAAATCCCAATAGTTCATTTTTGCCCTTGCTTCCCTTGCCTTTGGCGATGTTCCTAGGAAGATGTTGCTGCGGCTGAGGTCGAAGAGGTTGCTGCCTGTGTTCTTCTCAAGGATTTTGATGGATTCCTTTCTCACATTGAGGTCCTGCATCCATTTGGAGTCTATTTTCGTGTGTGGTGTAAGGAAATTGGTCCAATTTTCACAACACCATTTATTGAAGAGGCTGTCTTTTTTCCATTGGACATTCTTTCCTGCTTTATCAAAGATTAGTTGACCATAGAGTTGAGGGTCTATTTCTGGGCTCTCTATTCTGTTCCATTGATCTATGTGTCTATTTTTGTGCCAGTTCCATACTGTCTTGATGATGACAGCTTTCTAATAGAGCTTGAAGTCCAGAATAGTGATGCCACCAACGTTGGCTTTCTTTTTCAATATTCCTTTGGCTATTCGAGGTTTCTGGTTCCACATAAATTTTAGGATTATTTGTTCCATTTCTTTGAAAAAAAAATGGGTGGGATTTTGATAGGGATTGCATTAAATGTGTAGATTGCTTTAGGTAGCATAGACATTTTCACAATATTTGTTCTTCCAATCCAGGAGCATGGAACATTTTTCCAGTTCTTTGTGTCTTCCTCAATTTCTTCATTAGTACTTTATAGTTTTCAGAGTATAGATGTTTAGCCTCTTTGGTTAGGTTTATTCCTAGGTATCTTATAGTTTTGGGTGCAACTGTAAATGGGATCGACTCCTTAATTTCTCTTTCTTCTGTCTTCTTGTTGGTGTAGTGAAATGCAACTGATTCTGTGCATTGATTTTATATCCTGACACTTTACTAAATTACTGTACAAGTTCTTGCAGTTTTGGAGTGGAGTCTTTTGGGTTTTCCACATATCATCTGCAAAGAGTGATAGTTTGACTTCTTCTTTGCCGATTTGGATGCCTTTAATTTCTTTTTGTTGTCTGATTGCTGAGGCTAGGACTTCTAGTACGATGTTGAACAGCAGTGGTGATAATGGACATCCCTGCCATGTTCCTGACCTTATCAGAAAAGCTTTCAGTTTTTCTCCACTGAGAATGATATTTGCAGTGGGTTTTTCATAGATGGCTTTGATAATATTGAGGTATGTGCCTTCTATCCCTACACTTTGAAGAGTTTTGATCAGGAAGGGATGCTGTACTTTGTCAAACGCTTTTTCAGCATCTATTGAGAGTATCATTTTGTTCTTGTTCTTTCTTTTATTAATGTGTTGTATCACATTGATTGATTTGCAGATGTTGAACCAAACTTGCAGCCCTGGAATAAATCCCACTTGGTCGTGGTGGATAATCCTTTTAATGTACTGTTGAATCCTATTGGCTAGTATTTTGGTGAGAATTTTCGCATCTGTGTTCATCAAGGATATTGGTCTGTAATTCTCT